>JAJEJO010004033.1:529379-579917 GCA_020662805.1 Glaucomys volans
CAGTGAGTGGATGCAGGGTAGAGGGTGTGGATGATGGTGACCTTGTTGTCAGTGAGTGGATGCAGGGTAGAGGGTGTGGATGATGGTGACGTTGTTGTCAGTGAGTGGATGCAGGGGAGAGGGAGGGGATGGTGGTGACGTTGTTGTCAGTGAGTGGATGCAGGGTAGAGGGAGGGGATGATGGTGACCTTGTTGTAAGTGATCGGATACAGGGAAGAGGGAGTGGATGAGTGGAGAGAGATGCTACCATAGCAGAAGGGAGGAGGCTGTTGCGATGGTGTAGAGTGTAGACATCATACAATGAGGATTTGGAAATCCAGGCCGGGGTGGGGGTACTCAGAGAGAAGCCTAGGAGGAATGAGTTGTTAGGCTTGGGAAATTAGTGAGGGGTGGGGGGGGGGGGGGGGGAAAGTGAGGGGGGGTGGGGGGGGGAGGGGAGAAAGAGAGAGAGATTGAGAGAGAGAGAGAGAGAGTGAGAGAGAGAGAATCAAAAGAAAAGCTTAAGAGTTACATGTTAAAATGAAACCTTTAAAAATTTTTATGAAGAATGACCAAATTCAATGCTGACCATCTTAATTTGGGTGTGAGGAAAAGACAGACACTGGCCATTATTGTTCCTCTCAAAGCCCGTGGAGGGTGACTTGATGACACTATCAATTTTATGAGTTGGAAAATAGAGCTTGGCAGCAATGGAGAAATATAAGCAAAAAAGTGTTAGGAAGAAAGTCTTTATTAACAAGCATTTAAGTTGATGATGTTTCTTTTCCTCTCCTGCCCTACGGTTCTGGTGTGAAAATACAGAATTATCACGTAGGGAAGGGAGTGCAGATGTTATAAAGGGCTGAGTCCTCGCTCAATCCTCGTATAAAGATCATTCCTCTTGTACTGAAATCATGATTTTTCTAGTCTTACAAATGCTCATCTCCACGTGTGAAATGGTGGAACTTGGAGTGGAAGCATCCTGAGACTGCACAGAAAATTGTGATGTTCTTCTTTCCATGCTTTGGTTTCCAACATGAAGACCCTGATTCTTGGGGAGTGGGGGCAAATGGTCATTGCAAGGGGACCTCAAAGCTGCAACCCCCCATGCTCATAGATGCCATAAATGCTTTGTATAGGGTGTCTTAGGTCAGGCAGAGGCTGAGTCTGGGGATCTTGGACATTGATTTATTGAGAGAAAATAGGACGGGGTGGAAGAAGGAGGTTTTGAGGAAATCTTGGTGGAGGCTGACCTCATAGAAAACTTGAAATCCTAAGGCCTCCACAGAGCTGTCCTGCCTTGAGGCGAGGGGGCTGAGAGTTTACACCCAGCCAGTCAGCTGCGTGGCGATTCTGGATGTGCTGGCTTCTGTAGTCCAAGGGCCACTCTCAGAGGGCTGCAGCCATGAGCTGCTCCAGCTGGTACGTGGGCAGCTGGCAAGTGGGCAGGAGGCAGGAGGGGCCTGGGGTGGTACCAACAGCACTACTCCAGTGTGCTAAGGTCCTACAAATGACACTGTTGTAGAAAAATGCAAATTTGTCTAGAAGCATCCCTCAATACAGAGTAATTACTGGCTGTCTCTTTTCTCATCAAATGGCATAAAACTAACACGAGAGTAAAGCAAATGTCCTGCAGGACAGCATGAGAAATGATCAGAGAGAACAAGTATATTGATTTCTAGAAGATACATAGAAAGAGTGATGAGAGGTCCTTTCCCACCAAAGCACCAATCCTAGCTAGTTTTGCAGCTCTCACTGAACCTCTAAGTAGCAGATGGTTTCAAGGCTGTCCACACTGTTCTGGAGCCTATCAAAGGAAGGAAGACCACAGACCATGGCCATGGAATGCCCGCGTCATGGACAGTATCCACCTGAGATAACATGAAGGAGGGAGGAACAGAAGCCACTCAGTTAGGAATACAAAAAATTCTGAATAAAACTCTGTCCATCAAACAGCAGAGGAAAACAGCAGTACAATGTAGGCTTATTCCAGAAATGTGAAAATGGATTACACAAAAAAATAAAATACAAAAAATATGACCATAATCACAGACACTGAAAAGCCAACTGATAAAATTCAGCCATGGTTTTAGATAAAAACTCAATAAAGTAGAATAAAGGGATTTTTTCCAACATGATTTTACACACACACACACACACACACACACACAAACACACACAGCATCAAGCTTGATGGGAAGCCCTGGAGGGATTTCTACTACACCCAGGAAAATGCCAGGAACGTCACTGTAACTCCGTTGTGCATCTGCCAAAGCTATTAACCAACATAACAAGGGAAAGAAATTAGAAAATTAGAAGTATAGTCATGGGAAAGCAGCAGGTAATGTAAGCACCGTCTGAACACACTCTGATCATAGGGGTGAAACCTCAGGAGAGCCCAGCTGAAATACTGTTAGAGGGTTCAATAAGGCGATTGAGAACAAAGTTAATATACAGAAATCAATAGTTTTCATATGTCCACACAAGAACCAGAGAGGAACTCCGAAGGAAAAACAGCTCCATTTACAACCGCTACAAAGAAAGTAATAGGAGTAAGTTTAACAAGCCATGAGCAAGAACTATGATGAATAAAACTCTAAGTCCCTGGAAGGACACCAGCAGGGTTTGAACAGACAGGAAGCCATGCTACGTTCTTAGGCAGGAGGCTGTATCGCCATGGATTCTCTCCAAATTGATTTATAAGATTAATGTGATTTCAGCAGAAACAGCAATAGTGTTTTTGGACCAAGTCGTCTGGTTCAGAAGTGCAGTTTTGTTTTGTTGCTTAATTTTGAACTGGGAAAGCTGATTCTACCGTGAGACTCAGAGAATTCTGGGAAGAACAAGGACTAATGCTGGAGACAAACCTAGTGGATACCAAGCAGGTCCCAAGGGCTCAAGGGTACCGATGTGGAGTTGGACAAGGGTAACAGAGGAGTCCATAAATCAGCCCCCACACAAGGAGGAATTTAGTACAGGACAAAGGTAGTGACCTCTCAAATCACCAGGGCAGAGAGAGACCCTTCAATTAATCCATCTTATAACCAGAGTCATCTGAAAAGTGAAATCTGATCTTTATCTTACAACACCACTAGGATGAATGCCAAGGAGAGCAAGATTTAGATGTTGAAAAAGGGGAGAATGATGCATGAATATTTGTAGCAAGTTTACTCATTTCCTAAACTCGGAAGCAACCAAGATGTCCTTTGGTGAGTGAATGGAAAAATGAACTGTGGTCCTTCCAGACAATGGAGTGCTATTCAGCACTGAAGAGAAATGAACTGTCAAGCCATGAAAAGATGTGGGAAAAACTGAAAATGCACATTGTTAAGTGAAAGAAGCCAATCTGAAAAGGCCAGGCAGGCTATGTTTCTAACTGAGTGGCATTTTAGGAAGGGCAAAACTTCCTTTGAGACCGCGAAAAGATCCATGGCTCATTCCACCATCTTTCCTACTCCCTGCCCCCTCCCTTCTCCTCATTTCCTGCTATACAATCCAAAGTTTCTCCATTCTTCCCTTACCTCCTGCCCCCCACTCCCCTGTTATGTATCAGCATCCTCCTATCAGAGAAAACATTTGGCCTTTGGTTTGTTGGGACTGGCTTATCTCGCTTAGCATGATATTCTCCAACGCCATCTATTGACCTCATTGTGTACAGTCAGAGAAATGAAAAGTTGTGCTCCATTTGTGTACATGAATCAAAATGCATTCTCCTGTCACATATAACTAAGTAGAACAGACAATAATAATAAAAAAGTCAAAGGCTGCTGGAGGCTGTTGGAGGGAGATACAAATAGGCCCAAACAGAGAATTCGGGGCAGCAAAACTATAATATCAGTGCATTAAGTTTTAATGGTGGATTATACTTTTGTTCAAACCCACAGAATGCACAACACCAAGAATGAACCCTAATGTAAATCATGGGCTTTATTAAAAAAAGAAATGTATATCTACTAGAAGAAAATGAGGCATGATCTCTTCATAACCTTGATGGGAAAAAGGACTTTCTAATTATAACAAAATTCCAAAGCAGGAAATTTGTCAAATGCAAGAGAAAAAATATTTCTGCACAGGAAAAAAAATCTTAAAGGCAGTAAAAAGGCAATTAAGAAAACTAGGAAAAACTACCATTTATATCATAGGCAAAGCACTGTAACTCTAATATATAAAGGACTTACAGAAATTAAAAAATCCCAATAGAGTGATGTGAAAAGGCTGACTAAATAGATCAGAGGAAGAAAATAAGTGGTTCTTAAATATGTGGAAAAAATTCAACTTTGCTGATAAAAATAATTAAATTAAAATGCAGAGAGACCATTCTTATCTATCAAATTGGCAAATATCTAAGTGTTTATTAATGTATCATTGGAAAGACAATGGAAAAACTTTTACTCTTGTAAGTGAAGGACAGGAATATATATTGACAGAATACATTTGAAGGAGAATTTAGCAACATCAATCAGACTTGTAAGTGCACATATCATTTGATCCAGCAATTCCACTTCTGGAAGTTTATTTTATCCATACATCTGCATGTGTGTGAAAATGACTTACGTATGCATATATTCACTACTGCAATGTTTGTGATAGCAAAGTAACATAAACAATCTAAGTGTTCATCAGTAGGGGATTCACTGAAGTATAGCATCTGTATATATGAATCCTATAGAACTATGAGACAGAGTTGAGAAATTCTCTATAGATATAGAAAAATTCTCAAGACATATGGTTAAGTGAGGAAAATCCGGATGCAGAAAATGTGTGTAATATCCTGTCTTTTGTATTGAGAAAAGGAAGACAAGAACATACATGCATTTCCTTGCACACGTATAGAGAAACTGGAAGGGTGTCTGTCGGGGTCTGGGATTTCATCCTGTGGGTATGCTAGAGTTAGCCTGTTGTGTCTCACGGACGCCGGCAGAAGACACAAGACTCCTGGGTCAGAGGCAAAGGCTGCGGCACGAGGAGCTTCATGTTGGTCTTGCTACCCGTCCCTTTGCCTGGGTCTCAGAGGATGCTGCATGTGCAGCTCAGGGATAACGAGCTTTGGAATCCACAACCTCCTAGAATGAGTAGGCAAGTGCTCCTGCTTCTTCATCCTAGAGGGAATAGTATCTCATCCTTCAAAGTTGCTTGCTACAAAAGCAGCCCAAACAGATGTTCCAGGAAAGAGTATTCAAGGCCTTAAATTCTTGTCATATCGACAGGAAAGTGTGATGATGCTCGGGCTGGTGGCCCATGGCTTCTCCCACTAGCATCTAAAGAAGTGATTGGAAGTGTGGGATGGGGGGATGGGAACAGGTGACTTAGGGGATGGGTAGAGGGAAATCTTTACTGTCTGCTTTTTGATACAACACATTAAAATACAATAAAATGGCAATTAAATGACATCAGGAGTAAATCCTCCTATTCAAAAGACTGGAGCTTATGACTATGGTAAATAATGTGTGGTCCAAAGATATGACTACAAATAAGCTTCGAGAATAGGTGACCAGCATGACCAGACAGAAGTGCCCCACTGTGACTGGTGATGGCCTTCCCGGATAAAAGAGGGTTGGTCAGAGGACGACTTCTAGCAGCATGAGTCCCCGATCTACAGTACGGTTTGCTTTGGCTCCAGATGTCTTGCTTTTGAAATGCCTCGTGAGGCCTTTGTGTGACTTTCCAGAGCCAGGAGATCTTAACTCTGCTGAGAGACTAGGTTCATGCAGCAGTTCATGCAAATGTGCGTGCCAAACACAGATGCTGCCAAACATCGTTAGGATACGGGTGTGTAGTTAAGATCAGGGAACACGAGGTAAGGCACTCCTAACAGTGCCTCAGCCGGGCTCATGCAGGAAAAGTTCTGCAACTTTCCCCCCATGGGTGGGTCTAGCTAGGCCAGTCACTTCTGAGATGGGGAGAAAAACAATTGCTGTTTTGAAAATAACCCAGTCAGTGATGGGCAAAGGAACTGATCAGCCACTTCACAGAAGAAGTATAAATCATCAACAAATACATTTAAAAAATGTTTTAAAAAATTTAAAAAAATGTTCAACATCGCTAACAATTAGAGAAAAGGAAATTAAAGCTACACTGAGATTTCATCTCACTCCAGTCAGAGTGGCAATTATCAAGAAGATAAGTAACAATAGCTGCTGGTGAGGATGTGGGGAAAAAGATACTCTCATATATTGCTGGTAGGACTGCAAATTGGTGCAACCACTCTAGAAAGCAGTATGGAGAGTCCTCAGAAAATTTGGAATGGAACCACCATTTGATCCAGTTATCCCATTCTTTGGCATATGCCCAGAAGACTTGAAAGCAGTATACTATAGTGACAGGGCCACATCAATGTTTATAGCTGCTCAATTCACAATAGTTAAGCTATGGAGCCAGCGTAGGTGCCTTCAACAGATGAATGGACAAAGAAAATGGGGTACATATACATAATGGAATATTACTCAGCCTCAAAGAAGAATGAAATTAT
Source organism: Glaucomys volans (assembly GCA_020662805.1). Lineage (NCBI taxonomy): Eukaryota > Metazoa > Chordata > Mammalia > Rodentia > Sciuridae > Glaucomys > Glaucomys volans. The sequence continues at coordinate 535,828 of JAJEJO010004033.1, forward strand.
GGCACTTGCTGGTAAATGGATATAACTAGAGAGTATCACACTAAGTGAAATAAGCCAATCCCCCAAAAAGCAAAGGCCAAATGTTCTCTCTGATAATGTGGATGCTGACTCACAATACACAGGGGTTGAGTGGGTTGGGTGGAGGTTCACGGGATTGGACAGGGCAGAGTAGGGGGAAGGGATGGGGACTGGGAATGGGAAAGATAGCAGAAGGGATACTACTTTCCTCTGTTCTTATATGAATACATGACCAGTAACTCCACACCATGCACAGCCACAAAAATGGGAGGTTATACTGCATGTATGTATGATATGAACACATGCGCAACTAAAAAGAAAAAATAATAAAAAATGGCTGTTTGGAGCACTTCCTATTTTGTGAGTGCATTATGACCCATCTGCACCGACTTCCCCACTTCAGAGGTGAGAAGGCTGCAGTGTGGGGGTGCTGAGTAACTTATCAAAGCTGACAACTGAGGTACAGGGCGGGGGCAGGAATGAGAGATCAGGCTCTCCTGCTGGGTCGGTCAGGCCTCCTGGGGGCCTATTCAGAGTGATTTTGACAGTGTGCTGAGCCAGCAGTGTGCACGGGGTGTAGTTCGGGAACACCCAACACACACTCGATTTGTGTTTTCCTGCTGACCTTTCACATTTATTTTGCTTTCCTCCCCGGGTCAGCTCATATTGGTTCTTAAGTTTATTTTTTTCATTGCACAAATGATGGCTAGTTTTATTGAGCAGTTTTTACAAGTCAGGCGCTGTGATAACGTTTTATACTTACCACCTTTAATGACTAATTACTTTTATTGTGGTAACAGCACTTAAAATGAGATCCACCCATGCAACGAATTGTTAGGTGCTCAGCTCGGTAAGGTTAAATGCAGCACCATGCTGCACAGTGGCTCTCACTGCATCACGGAGACTTCATGCCCCTGACCAGCGGCTCCCATTTTCCCTCCCCTCAGTTCTTGATGACCACCATTCTACTCTGTTCCTATGCACTTGACCATTTCAGATCCCATATACAAGTGGAATCCTGACCCAGCATATTTCACTGAGCAGAATGTTCTCAGAGTTCATCTATGTTGTCAAAAATGGCAGAACTTCCTTCTTCTTTAAGGCTGACTAATATTCCACCATATGTATGAATGCCATTTCTTTATACCTTCCTCTGTTTATTTAGGTTGCTTCTGCATCTTGGCCGCTATGACTAATGTTGCAGGGCCACGGAGGCCTTTACTTTTCTTAGGTAGCAAAGTTCCCTTGACATTGACTGACCTCATGAACGAAAGTGACTATTTCCATGCAGTGGTCAAACACTTTGGACATTACTTAAGGTGAAACCTCCCCAAATTTCTGTCGTTTCCTCTGCCCTATTTCCAAGGGTCTTAGGGAGAACTCAGGAAGGAAGGAGATGTAAGCAGCCTCTTTTAGTTTGTTTTGTGCTCCTCTTGGAGAATGCCCTGGAGTGGGTGATTTGTAACAAACGTAAATTTATTGTCTTACATTTGTGGAGGCTGGGAAGTTCGGGATGGAGGGGTGGACATTTGCAGAGGGACTCTCCTGCAGCATAACATGGCAGAAGGGCAAGGGAGAGTGCCAGAGGGAGTGAACCCACTCCTGTGACAACAAACCCAGCCCCACAAGAATAGCCTGGGTCCATTCACAAGGCAGCACCTAGAGACTGAAGCATCACCTACAGATCCCACCGCCCAGTATCGTCATGGTGGCAATGAAATCTCAACAGGAGTTTTGGAGAGGACAAACATTCAAACCACAGCACAGCACAAAGTTCTTTCTTGAATGCTTTGCATTTGGCAGACACTGGACCTGTGTTGGGATTGACAAGTGTTTCAAGCTGGCTTCTTCTCTTATGAGCACTTTCATTTGTGTTGGAGCATCCCTTCTGTGCCTGCCCCACTCTGGGGACTTACACCTCTGGTTGGCTTTGATGCAGGTGAAGGTATCTCTCTGGCTGGTCTCTTGCATTGGCCTTTTTAGTGCCAGAACTGGTCAGTCCAGTCCTCTAATGACACCTCCTTCCTCTTTCCCACCAGGGAAATACTTTTGGGAAAGATGACCAGGCTGGCAGCTGTCAATTTGACTGACATCTGAAGCACAAGACTTCTAAGATGGTGGGTGCTATGGTTTGAATATTTGTGTCCCTCCAAAATTCATAGTGAAACATCATCCCCCTAAATGAGAGGTATCAAAAGGTGGGACCTTGGAAAACAACTCCGTTCACAATAGCCTAAAAAAACAAAACAAAACAAAACAAAACAAAACTTGGGAATCAACCTGACAAAAGAGGTGCAGACCTCTAAAATGAAAACTATAGAACATTAAAGAAAGAAGTTGAGGAAGACCTTAGAAGATGGAAAGATCTCTTGTGTTCTTGGATAGGCAGAATTAATATAATCAAAATGGCCATACTTGCAAAAGTGCTATACAAATTTAACGCAATTCCAACAAAAATCCCAATGACATTCCTCATAGAAATAGAGAAAGCAATCATGAAATTCATCTGGAAGAACAAAAGACCCAGAATAGCCAAAGCAATCCTGGGCAGGAAGAGTGATGCAGGAGGTATTGCAATACCAGACCTTAAACTCTACTACAGAGCAATAGTAACAAAAATGACATGGTGTTGGCACCAAAATAGACAGGTAGACCAAGGGTACAGAATAGAAGACACAGAGATAAACCCCCATAAGTATAGCTATCTCATACTAAACAAAGGGGCCAAAAACTACAATGGAGAAAAGATAGCCTCTTCAACAAATGGTGCTGGGAAAACTGGAAATCCATATGCAGCAAAACGAAATTAAACCCCTACCTCTCACCCTGTACAAAACTCAACTCAAAATGGATCAAAGATCTAGGAATTAAACCTGAGACCCTTCACCAAATAGAAGAAAAAGTAGGCCTGAATCTTCTTCATGTTGGCTTAGGACCAGACTTCCTTAATAAGACCCCCTGGAGTGCAAGAAATGAAAGGAAGAATCAATAAATGGAATGGATTCAAACTAAAAAGCTTTTTCTCAGCAAAAGAAACAATCAATAATGTGAAAAAAGAGCCAACAGAGTGGGAGAAAATCTTTTCCACACACACTTCAGACAGAGCACTGATCTCCAACATTTATAAAGAACTTAAAAAACTTTACACCAAAAACACAAAGAACCCAATCAATAAGTGGGCTATGGAACTTGGCAGACACTTCACAGAAGATGATATAAAGGTGATCAACAAACATATGAAAAAGTGCTCATCATCTCTCATAATTAGAGAAATACAAATTATTAAAACCACCCTAAGATTTCATCTAACTCCAATTAGAATGGCTATTATCAGGAATACAAGCAATAACAAGTGTTGGCGTGGATGTGGGAAAAAGACACACTTGTACATTGCTGGTGGAGTTGCAAATTGGTGCAGCCACTCTGGAAAGCAGTGTGGAGATTCCTCAAAAACTTGGAATGGACCCACCATTTGACCCAGCTATCCCACTCCTCAGTTTATACCCAAAGGACTTAAAATCAGCAAAGTATAGGGATGCAGCCACATCAATGTTCATAGCTGCTCAATTCACAATAGGTAGATTGTGGAACCAACCTAGATGTCCTTCAATTGATGAATGGATAAAGAAACTGTGGTGTATATACACAATGGGATATTACTCATCCATAAAGTAGAATAAAATTATGGCATTTGCTGGTAAATGGGTGGAGTTGGAGAATATCATGCTAAGTGAAATAAGCCGAGCCCCAAAACCCAAAGGCTGAATGTTTTCTCTGATAAGTGGATGATGATACCTAATTAGAGGGGGGAGGAGTTATGGAGGTGGGGGAAAGAGAAGAATGGAGGAAGTGTGGATGGTGTAGAGGAAAATGGAACGGGGTGGGGAAGGTAAGATAGTAGACTAAGACAGACAGTATCACCCTATGTATATATGAGATTAGATGAATTGCGTGAATCTACATTGTGAAAAAAAAGAAGATATACTCCCTGCTATATAATTTTATCAAAATGGGTTCTACTGTCATGTATAATTAAAAAGAACCAATAAAAAAAAGAACCAATAAAAAAAAAAAGTTGTGACCTTTGGAAACAATTAGGCCAGGAGGTTTCCATCCTTGGAGGGAACTAGTCAGAACGTTTTTGCTCTTCCATCCTTTACTATGTGAAGACATGATGTACCTCCCCTCTGGAGGACAAAGCATTGGGCCCTCTTGGAAGGAGAGACTACAGCCTCGGCAAACACTGAAAGTGCTGGCACCTTGATCTTGGGCTTCCCAGCCTCCAGAACTGTGAGAATAACTTTATGTTGTTAACAGTGTATCCAGTCTCAGGTTTGTTATTATAGTAGCACAAGTGGACTAAGACAATTAGCATCCCCTTAGCACACTACGGCCCCATCCAGCTCTAGGAAGAATGTACTTCCATTTATTTAATTGGAACTAGGTAATTCTTAACCTGTTTCAGTTCTTTGAATGGAAAATTTTATTACATCTGATTTTGAAGTGAAACATTACCAAATTTCTAAGGATAAAGCCAAAGGTAAAATATATCAATCTACATCAAATAAATAAATCTCAAAATCATAGAAATCAGAAACGGAAAGGAATGATTTTTATCATACCTGTGGTCTGCCCCAAGGGTGTGATGTATATTAATTCTGACTCCCTATTTTCTGGCACCATGTCCATGGAGTTTAATGACTTAAGTAACAGGGTTTCCACTCGTCCTTTTGGGAAGACTCTTCCACAGTTTATTAGTGCTTAGCATTGGGAAGCCTTCCCCAAACTTCAGCTGCAATGATCATCTCATTCCATTCTATTACTCAGGTTTTATCTGTAAGAGCTCCCAGCTTCCTTGTGGCTTGCAGTCTCTGAATATTTGTAGAGAATATCATGACCTGCCTGCAATCCCTCTTCTAGTCATTATTTGATTAACATCTATGTTGTATTTTCAATCTTTTCCTGAAAGCAAATTCTTTTTCTTCCAAAGTTTTCGTTTCCATCCTCTAAGTTTCCTCTAATTAGTTCAAAATCAGGAAGCGTTAAAAATGCCTGCCTGGGGCCTGTCTGGTCGGCTAGGTGCATGACAGGGCCAACACTCAAGAAAACAGTTTTGATTTTGCCGGGATATTTTTCTTCCACTAGGGTCTTGATTGATGGTTGCCTCCAGAAATTGGAAGACAGCAGTGTCTCCTGGGCTTTTATTCTCTAAATATTGCAAATACATTGATTTTAGGAGGAAAATAAGTTTTGTGTCAGTGTTTTGTTTGTCTCCTTACAAATGACAATGTATCTGTAAAGAATATCAGATAACAAGGTGCTGGTAGGCAGAAACTAACAGGCTCCAGGGCACAGGTATTGCTGCTACTTTGCTTTGGACTTTGGTCAAGTAAATTTAACTATGTTCAGCTGTCTCATCAGGGAAAAGTTTCTGAGGATTAAAGAAAACCATGTGAAGTTTTAAAAGTTTTAAATGCCATAATTTCTGGCTGTTAGTATTGCATATATTTCAATTCCCCTACAATCATATTTATCTATCTACAAACCAGGCCTTTCCTGCCATTTCCAGCTAGAATGATAGTTGAAACCATATGTTCTATTATTAGTTAAATTGACCACAGACTGTGTGCTCTTTACGAGAACAGGAGGGTTCGTTTGGAGCAGATAAAAACAAAGCAAACCTGAAAAATATGTATGAACATGGCTCTGGGCTGTATGCTAATGAAAAACTCAATGAAGACTACTCACTTACAGTGTCAAGGGCATGTTTTTTACATCTCTCTCCATCCATCCATCCATCCATCCATCCATCCATCCATCCATCCATCCACGCATCCATCTAACACATATTGAACGCCTTCAGAAAGGAGGCTGCAAACTGGGAGGTTCTGAAGTCCCTTTCATCAGTACAGGTTCACAAGTCAGGAGGAGGCAGGTGTGGTTACAGAGAAGCGACTTACTGTGATCAGAGCTCCAACAGACCCGTGGACATGTTCTGAGAGGTGGGGGGTCATGGCCAGTATGACGGGGGAGAGCTGGGACATTCGTCTTGGGCTGAAGGGTGCATAACCTTTCGCCAGGTGACAAGGGAGGACTAGCCATGCAGGGGAAGCAGTCTGCATGAAGTCTTCAGGCTCTGGAGGGTGAGTTGTATAGGATTCCTGCCTCTGAGGTCAGGATGTGGGGAACCTCAGGACATGCAGGACCAGCATTGCTGGCCTTCTTCCCAGAGAAGAATCTAGAAGAGGACGGTGTAGCAGCCTGGTCTCCACCCACCCTGAAAGAACTAGCACTTCTTGCCTAAAAGACACCAAGCAAGCTGTCAGCCTTAAACTTTTCTGATCAGAAGAATCTCTCGTTCCCAGGTGCTGCGAACATGACCTGTAATTGTTGAACGAGCATCTCTTTGGGAGGGCCCTGAAAACCTGTGTTCGACAATGTTTCCAGGTTATGCTTGTGGCCAGGTGAACTTGGTGAACACAGGTATGTGAAAAAGGCAGGTGCACATTTTTTTCCAACTGGCTGTGGGATGTCATATTGTGGTAGAGCAAAATGGGCACTGGAGCAGCTTAAGAGCTGACAGGCTGTGGTTTGCATAGTGACTCACAGCAGCTCTGCTTACTGACCTTTAATCATACAGACATGCGGTGGCTAACTGGTACCTATAAAAGATAAAGCAGTAGCAGAAGTGGGAAATAAAGCAGTGGACGGAACAGTCCCCCTTTAGGGTTAGTGCAATAAAAGTCCCTAAGCTGTATGAACTAAGAGTCCCTGGGTTGTTGATAAACTTGTACCCATATAAAAAATATAGAATGCACCAATAGAATTGCACCAACGTCCTTGCTTTGATGTACCCAACCTTGCTTATGTATAAAAGGAGAAGCCTTGCTGCACTAGGGCTCAGATTTGGGAGTTATCCCTCTGGGTCGTGGCACCACTAATAAAATGTTGTTTCCAGATCTGGGTGTCCTGACCCTCATTTCCAACTACAATATGAATGCAGTTTGGAAACAGGCATTCTTAACTGAAGTGGGGTTTTTAGGTCAGCAATTTGAACAAAGAAACAACTAACCTTGAGAGGCAGATTCCATGAGGTTGAGATTTGCACATCTGTTGTGCTCAACAGGTTCAGGGGTATCTACAAAGAGCCCCCACATTGCGGGTATCCGCAGGTACCGTGTGACCATTTGCCAGTGTTTTGGGCATCTTGTAGCGAGTCTGTCACTCTCATTTAATGGGTGGCCGTGAAAGCCAGAATTTCTAAGCTCCAGTACTTAGGTCAGTGTGGTCATCACATACTCATTAATTTCCTTCAAAAAGAAAAAATAAACCCTCGCAGAGGGCAAGCTCAGCGTCTCCTTTGGCGCTGCGGAGACTGTCCATTGACATGAGCACGGCTAGCTGGACAGCGGGCTTGGGAAGGAAAGACTATGAGCCCAATTGCTCCAAGGTCTTACTGGGGACAAAATATGGGGGAGGGCTTGGAGTTGGGGGAAAATGGGAAACTGCTGCTGCTGCTACTCTAACGCTCCTGACTCTTCCTTTCCACAATGAAGGGAGCTTGTTTTGTGGACCCGGATTCACTTGTAACCCCGATGGGGAACCAGGGAGTCTCTGGTCCAGGGAGCCGTGTTATGAGATCTGTTTTCTTCAGCATGGTTGACAGCCACGAAGACGCCTGTGTCGGGCCTACACATCGCTCATACATGCTGCACACCCCTTGCAGCATACAGCTTAGAGAGAGGCCAGCAGAGCCCAGGAACAGCGTGGAGGCTGACTCTGCATGTGACCCCTTGGGACTGCCTCCAGCTGTGGACTCACAGCACAACCAGCCAAGAGTTGGGGAGGAGACCCAGACATCAGCTGGTTGGTGACTTCTGCCACACCACAGCCGGAGATGAACTTCCCTAAACTCGATGGGCTGAAGGTGAGGTCAAGGTGAGCCTGGGGAGGGAAACAGAGAGCTACCAGCTTTTCCATGGGTCCCTGGTAGAAGAGGCTGCAGGGCTCGCTGGGCAGCCAGGTTTGGTTGGAGCAACACAGTCCACCCCAAGGTGCTCCGCTTCACACATGTCAGTGAGTCAGACACATTAGGCCCCCATCAGAGGCAGGATGAGGTGGATCTGATGTAGGTGGCATCCAAACAAACACACTGACACTCATGTCTCAACCATGAAACTTGACTTTGTTTCACAATGAGTCTTATGTTTTCCCTACCAAACTAACTTGACTTTTCCAGATTTAACTTTTGGGGACTGGGGCTTGGGAAGAGCCAGCAGTATTTCCTGCCTCCGTAGACCTGCCTATACTCTTCCAGTGATAGGTGGTCACTCAGTCATTGCTCAGTATTACAACTCAACAAGCGAGAGAGATTGAAGGCTCAGTAAGACATAAACAGGGCCTGTCGATGCTTGCCCTATCAACGGGTTATTGAACACCTGGTTCCAATCTCTCCTCCCTCGCTTGGTTCTGCTCTAGGAGTTGAGCTGGCTGGTGACAAAGGAGGACTGCAGGAGTCTGCAGGAGGCACTCTTCCCTGCCCTGAAGAGGGCTGGCAGTGGTACCTGCAGCAGATTTGGAATGGACTGACTACAAAGCCAGGAAGTTGCAGGCCCTGAAACCATCACAGGCCCAAGCTGAGTGAGTCTGCGGCTGCTCTCCAGCCATTGTTTATGTGAGAATAATAAAAAGGGATTTGTTTAAGACATTGCTCTTCGGCTTTCTCATTTCCTGTAGCCAGACGTGATCCTAATTGACACGACTTCTAAATGCATGGATCTCAACGTAAATGGCATACGTTAAAAGATGCAAGGGGACCAGACGAGAATATGAGGAGGTTATTAGTTGTGTCCCCAGACATCAACAGTGTAAAGGGTTTCACTGGATATAAATAAGGTAGCTTTGCATTCAGTGAATGTGTTCCATGCCCCCCTCCTACTTCCAAGAAAGAAGTGGAATAACATCCAACTCTGTGCAATGAATAGATTGAAAAATCTCCTCATCTCCCCGTGTGGACTGGGCTGAGTTTGCTCTTTGCCCCATTAGTAACTTATTCTTTTATATCAAAGAAGCAAATATGAAACACCTGCTCTGATCGATGAGAAGTCCTTTCTTCTGTGCACCAGCGATGACTGACAAGGTCTCTTCACTGGCGTTCAAACCAGAAATAATGAGAGCACAAAGCCACGACTCATAAATGATTCATGTGCCAAGGATCGTAAGTGGCAGTGCTTTCTCCGTCTGTAAGCACGGTTGATATTCTCATTCGTGTTCTCTGCTCTCATGCTCTGTTTGCAAGAAGGCAGATATGGGGTCATATTTGAAACAGTTCAAAGGAAAACTCTCATGCAGGACCTGGAAGACTCTGACTTGACCCCTCCGTTGACCTCGTAATGCTTCTTAGTCTTTTTTTTTTGACCCGGCCTTGTGAGTTACTTTGGGATCAAATCTGGTTGGTGACTTAAAACACTTTTCTTTGGTTAATGGCCCCAAAGTCCCAGCTTTGAACGTTGCTGCATTGAGGACCGAGCCTTCAACACACAAACCTTCAGGGGACACTACAGATCTGAACCATGCCCCTCAGGTATTGATAATAGTGACGAGACGTTGACTAGTGGACCCCATTAAGCCATGGGGTCTTGGATTTTCTGGATGTGAATTCTCCCCAAATTCCAATGCAGCGGGGTCTGCAGCAGCCCACTTACCCTCACTGCTTCCTGCAGAGCAGCCCTTACAGCACCAGTTCATGTGGATGGAAAAACCTTGGGCATTTCAACATAGGGTCCACTAGGTAGAAAGGAGTGGGAACTGTGACCCCAGTGGCCACGTTTGAGAGTCATAAGTGCTTCAAAGGATGGCAGATTTACCCTGTTTCACATCAGTTCATAAAGACCTGAATCCTCTGGCCACACAGGTGTCTAACAGACAAGTGCTATGATTTTCTGAAGTTCCTGCCCTTCCTCCTTCTACCTTCTTCCTTAGCTCCTTGTCTCTTTCCTGTATCTCTCCCCTTCCCTTCCTTCCACAGCTTGCTGAGCCAGGCCATTAGAACCGATGCCTCTCCTTATGGTGAATAGGAGTGTTTTTGCTTGCTAAAGATGACCACACAGTCTGACACCCCCAAACACTGCCTGGCACTTAGGTAAAGAGCAGTAGTTGTGACCCTTCTTAATTTTTTTTCTTTCACCAATGGCCTTAGTATTGTTTCCACTAAAATAAAGAAAGAAAGAAAAGAAAAAAATCATAGTTTAAGAGACTAGAATAAAGATGAGGTCAGTTTTATCACCTTGAGATATAGTGTTGGATTTTCTTTGCTCCGTGAAGGTTTTTGGGCAATTAGATTGCAGCTGGAATTGAATGCTCAGTTATGAGTTAATGATCAGAAAAATGAGAAGTGTCTGAGCAGCTTTGATAGTAGTATCTGATCTCAAAATAGTGCAGCAAAGTATTTTCTTCTGCCCTTTTAAAAATGCACTTGCTTCTAAACACTGCCTTATGAGAAGGAATAAATTAAAGCATTTTGTGGGGATTTAGTCTGTGGTCAGGGCTCTCTCTCCTCTCCTTGGTTAATTTAGCTTTGAGGGCTTTTATTGGCACCTTGTGAATTATTCTAGACTAAACTATTTGTCTCTAAATGAGCCGTGAGTGGGGCTGGGGTGGGACTGATGTCCAGTCGGGATGGATTTTCTTGCCCTTTATCTTAAGGAAAGGTGTTTAGTATAAATGGGTCGGCATCAGGCGACACCAGGGTCAGCCACAGTGTTGTATAATCTATGCTGCCTTTTGTGGTCTGAACCTAACAGTTGCAACCAAAGATTTAAAATCAATTGCCCATCAGAACTCCTTATTGTTCCAAGATGTTGGCTTCTGTGAATCTTAATGTGCCTGAACAGATCCATGGAGACTTGTCATCCACTTTATGTTTCTTCGTATCCACTTAGCAGTTATTAAGATCAATTCCTGGGAACCCAGCTGATAATTTACCATCTTTCATCATGGCGTGAAGCTTCTGTTAGGGGATTTTTTTGCCCGGTACCTTTGTTTTAGATTATCTTCCTCGGGCCCGACTGAATATAAATAAAAATATTCTGCTTTTAATTTCAAGATCAAAGTGATTGCTAGTCATTCAGAGAAGAAAGTGGAAAGAAAGGTTTTTGAGATACTGGGGAGTAAACTACTTTATCTGGATTCTTTTGGCTCTAGTGGAGGTGAGCAGACACAGATGCTTGTCATCTGATGAAAACAGGTTTCAACTGTACTTAAACTGTCATGATTTGTCAAGTGCAAATGGGAAAATAGCATTTAAATATCAGCTTTATCTGGCTCAACATAGCAACAGATTCTTTACTGAAGCTGGAAGCATGGCTCTCACGATGCAGACAGACTACCTGGGGTGCTCAGGGTAGACCTGAGGCGCTCAGGGTAGGCCCAGGTCAAATGCACCCAGCAAAACACACTTGCACCTCAGAACTTGAAAAAATGAACGACAGTTGTTGAATGAATTGTTTCTTTCATGTTTTCCCCATAAGACGGGACTGGTCACTGCCCAGAGGGTTTCACATTCTCAGCGGTTATTCTGAATCATTTTTGTGAATTTCAACTTGACCAGACTGTTTTTCAGAGGTGTGCATTTTTTTTTTCAGGACACTTACAAGTCAGTCCGTGGATTTCATGGAATGATTAGAGCTGCATGTTAGCAAAAATGGGCCAGATGATTTGTAAAAACCATACTTTCTGAATATGTTTTGCAGGCCAGTCTAGCAAAACAAATGTTTAAACATAACTCCTTGAAAATATATACTAGAAAACTCTTTTTTCTAAGCATTTATTTAATAAATTTAGCAAAATAATTTTATGCACAAAACATGCATTGTCACCCCCAGATCTTGATGTGTGCTTCTGAAGGAGACCTGAGGTCACACAGGGTAAGGACTCTACAACTCCACATCTTAGCTCTTCCCCTTCCCCTACCATTATGACTTCAGGACAGTCACTTAGTCTCTTGGCTTTATTGTCTATAGATCTTAAAAGTGACAGCAAAAGTCCTACCTTTCCCACTTCCCAGGGTTGTGTCAATCAAATTGATTGGCGTGTGTGAAAATGCTATCATAATGATAAATTTGCATATTAAATAAAGTCATCATTATCAATAACTCCTTCAAGAACCACTTTCTCACAGAAACACTAGACTTTCTTAATAAAGCTGTTCCTTGACTGTGTGGCCCACGAATGCTATCCCGGTGTCAGTGCAAGAGCTGACAACAGCTGCATTTAATTCTCTTTCTGGAACCCAATGAAATGAAATGTCCCCAGAAGGGAACAAAGGGAACAAAACTGAAATATGGTGTGATCAGGAGATGGCTTGAGAGTGTCCCAGAGTCTCCTAGAAGGCATAAATGGGTGGGAGGTTGCAGAGACGGAGACGGAGAGAACAGCCCCAAATATCAGCTGTCAGGAGGAGGAAGCTCTGACTCCCAGGCTGACCTAGGGAGGGCTTCAGGCTCAGAGTCTGCAGGTCCCCAGGCAGGAGTAAGCGCAGATCTGAAAGGGGGATTCATTGAATTATTTTTTAATAAATGGTGGACCCAGTTGATCAAATCTGCTCCTTGGAGAGGATACCTGAGAGTTGAAGCTTTCTCTCAGGATGAAAAAATGAAGAATCACCTGGTCAAAATGGAAGGAACTGACTGAGAAAAGTGAGGAGACCTTACAGAATGTTCGTCTCACAGAGAAGAACATTCCTCATTTGGTGACAAGAGGCTAGCTCCTGCTCACCCACCTTGAGGGGACAGCAGCTGACCAAAGCAGGGGTGCCAGTCAGTCTTTTCATTTGGGTGAGGCTGTTGGAAAACTTGGTCAGCCTGCACCGTGCAGAGGAAATTTGTGCCTGGGGTCTAGGATAATTGATAGAATATTTTATTCACAAATGAGAATATTCAGACAAGAACCATAAGCAAGATGAATGAGCAAGCCTGACAATAACCAAGAGATCCAGGGGTCCTAGAGGAGTCGCACCAATCAGAGGACAGAAGAGAACTCAAACATTTGCTGATGAGTTGTCTCAGAGAAATGCATGAAGACCTCACAAAACTGGAAGAGTAACCCTTGAAAAAGGAGGACCCTGAGGCTAAGGAGAGTCTTGAATAAAAAGTAGACGGCATGTTTTCCCTGAAAAGTGGATGATGATATATAATTGGGTTGGGGATGTTGCGGGTGAGAGAAGAATGGAGGAACATTAGATTACATAGAAGGAAATGAGAGGGGAAGGGGATGGGGGTATGAAAAATGGTGGAATGAGACAGACATCATTACCCCATGTACATGTATGATTACATGAATGGTGTGAATCTACATCATAGAAACCATGTGCATTTCTATGCACAACCATAGAAATGAAAAGCTGTACCCCATTTGTGTACAATGAATCAAAATGAAGTCTATAAAAATTAAAAAACAGAAAATCCAAAAAAAAAGAAAGTAGACGACAAAAATTAGGGGGGATCATTGAAGACCTTCATGATAAATTAAAGAAATTTTCAAAAACAAAAGACCAAAGGGACTAAAAGCAAAAAAGGAAAGGGAGAAGACAGATGATTTAGAATATTGAAAATTCAATGAAAATGTGTATGAAGGAACGAATTTGTTGTAGAACTGATACAAGGAAGAAAATACACAAACAGCTTAAATGTGTCAGGGAAGGTGAAAGGCCCATACCCACGTGTATTCTTATGAAGTTAGAAAATACCCACGTTTTTGAAAAAAAGACTTTTCCTTCTTTGGGCCAAGGTGGGTGTCCAGAGAAAATGTCACTCAGATCTGTGATGTTTTTCAACAGATTTATCAGATAAGAGATAATGGGAAAAATGACTTCAAAATACTGAGAGAAAATAATTTTAAGCTTAGAATCCTCACTTAGAGAAACTATTAAGGTAGGATGAGAAGCAGTTCAAGGCATTTTGAGGTATGTGATTATTCCCAAAATTCATCTCTTCTTCACTTTTTAAAAGGATGTTATTTTTGAGGATGCTCTGACAAAGGGAAAAACCAGAAGAGAAGAAGGACATTGGAGAATTCAGCAGGTCTAGACCTGAAGCAGACGTCGCAGGTCCTGGGGCAGAGGTTCCTGAGGGAGAGTTGGGGATGGAAGTGGGTCCCATCCACAGACACTATGATTCAGAGGCTACACGGCTTAGCAAACAGGTAAAAGGCTCATTCATATATAGATTTTTTTCTTTTTCAGTAGGAAAAAAAGAACATGAAATATTCTAGGTGGTGTGAGTGTCACCACCTCCAATGTTATCATTGACAAAAACAAACGGCTTTGACTCAGACCAGTACGCTGTATTTATAAAGTAATTTTCACCTTTCCAAACATTTCGTACCCTTTGTCTTTCCAAACTAGTGACATTGGGAGGGAGCTTTGCCGTTTCCATTTTACTAAGATGCCTGAACTGGAAAGGCTAAATGAACAATGAGCCCTCGTGCCACAGCTAAGACGGGGTCCCGCTTGCTCTGCTCTTGAGCCAGTGTTCTCGCTTATTGGAGCCGCCCCAAGGGGTCTAGAATGACAGGAAACACATGCCAATCATCTGATTTTTTAAAATTGATTTTTAGCATATCTTTGGACATCTGGTGAGAGGCAGCCCTGCCTTTGTCTGTGCTGCGGAGTCGGGTGAGGGTTGAAATACTCAAAGTCATTTTTCACTTTGTGATGATCCTCTCTCGCGGGTCATGAAAACTCATGCAAAACTTTGGAAATAAAAACAGTTGCATGTGAATAACCAGCTGGTAAATTACTACAAGCTGGTAATTTGACATTTCCATGATTCTGGTTAATTTCTCCTGACCTTATTAAAGAGGTGACTTCCCTGGACAGGTCAGTCTTGGTTTCTGGAATGGAATTTCATCTCTGGGATCAGTTTGGGTTGGAGATTCTTGACAGAAAGGAGGGCATTTGTGGGCTGCTTGGTACCCCAGCAAGAGGGCCTCAGAGCTTGGTACCCCAGCAAGAGGGCCTCAGAACTCTCAGAGATGGCAGATTCTCTGCAGCGTGCCCCTCTGTGTCTCTGTGTATCCCTCCGTGTCCTCCCATGTCCCCCTGTGTTTCCTGTGTCCACTGGTGTCCCCTCTGTCCTGCCCCTGTATCACCTGTGTCCCTCTGGGTCTTCTGCATCCCCGATGTCCCCTCTGCCTCCCCTGTCCCTGTCTCTCCCTCCCTGCATATCCCCCATGTCTCCAGTCTGTCTCCCCCATGTGTCCTTGGTGACCTTGTGTTCTCTGTCCTTCAGTGTTCAGTCTGTGTCCCCCTTTGTCTCGCTGTGTCCCCCTCTGGTTTCCCCGTGTCCACGATGTCCTCCCATGTCCCCTGCTTTCCCTTCCTCTATCCCCCCACCCATGGAGCAATGCAGAGTCTGCACCAGACAGGCCCATGGATGCCGTGGTGGTGGGAACCACACCTTGACAATTGACATCCTTTGGAAAGGTCACCTCCACCTCCCCCGCCCAAGGGAGCTCCACCTCCTTGCCCTGGGGCCAGTGACCTGTGGTGACACACTTGATCCACACAAAGGGCAGCATCAGCTCCTGGTCTTGGGCACATTAGGGCTGACAGGGAGGGACATCTTCTTAACATTCAGCTTCAAGTGACCTTTTGGGTGACCTGATCTGGCCTCAGATTCCAGCTTTACATGTACAGCATCATTCTTGAAAATGAGGTGTGAGGACATGTCTAATGGAAGGATCAGCCAAGGCCATTTGGGAATCCAGAGGAGATCACACAACTGGTCCTGGCAGGCTCGTTACGCCACCACTCCCAGCAAGGCGTTGCTGGTAAGTGTTGGTTACTGATTTCTCTTTGCTCTGTATTGCCTTTCTTTGCCACATCCTCATGGATACAGAGAACCTCCTGGCTCCCCAGTCAGGTAAACTCTAGCATCCCTGTCTTTGGAAAAGAACATCTTCACAGGGAAAGGAAGGAGTGGTTACCTTTGGTCATGACGATTCCTGCCAGAGATTTGTGGCGAGCGTGCACGGACGTCAGGCCAATTGTCAGCTCACGGAACTTCTGCGTGACCAGCTGGGACACAGAGTCGGCGAATTCCTGAAAGACACAAGCACCAGGGCTCTTTGATGGGTGAGCAGAAACAGCAGGTGGACAACTTGCTCTCATGACCTCTCCTCAGCCACGTCTCCATGCAGGTGTCCAGGGGTGCCACTCACAGGGCACCCCGTGCCACCATGTGCATGTGACTGCTATCTGTATCACTTTGCCCCATGGCGTTAGGAGGGAGTCAATTGTGGTTAACCCCTAGTGTCACTCATGGCAGAAATCCTGATCAAGAGACCTTGGCATGGGAATGGTGCCCAATTCCTCCCTCTCCTGCCCCAAAGAGCAGCAGGCTCCAAGGAGCCTTTCCGGTAGAACTTGATTGAAAATATCCTGAGAGGGAAGGGGGGATGTGCACATGTTGGACAATTGGCCATGGCTTTCTTCTCAGTACCACAGAACCACATCTCAGGCACATCTCAGGGGACTCTCCAGACTGAACAGCTCTCCACAGCTCATGCCTCAACCTCTTCTCTCACCTTCCTGCAAATGCACACACAAACACATGTATGTACACACATACCACACACTGCTCACAGAATGTCCATACACACGAAATGTGTACCCACGAGCACAAGCACGCACGCACATGCACTCATAGTACATGGTGCACGGTATACACACATGTGCATGCATGTGCAGATACAGGTACATGCATGTATGCACATAGATGCATGCACACATGCACACACACACACATGCACACATAGAAGTGTGCACACCAAGCTGGACCCACCCCCAACTGAGCGGTCCTAAAGTCACCCACGTCTCCATTAAAGCAGTGCATGTAAGTAACAAAGCTTCACAGACCAGGAAGTGTGGCTTTGTAGTCACCCCTCCTCCAGCTCCTCCAGGTCCTGTGATTGAAACATCACCTTTGCCTAAATGTGAGGCCCCATGACTTGCCACTGGGACAACGGGAGTGGTGTGAGTGGCGTGACCATCCCAGGCCTTGGAGCAGGAAAACCTGCTAAGAGCCTCAGTTCTGCAACCTCCGAGCTGGGGGAAGTCATTCAAAACCTCCGAGCCCCGTTTTCTTCCTCTTTATTTCCATCTGACAGTGTTTTTGTGAGGAGTGAATGAATCAGTTTTCCTTAGATGCTTAGCACAGTGCAGCTCACTTGGCAGGTGCTAAAACTGACGCTTGTAACTATTACTTTTATTGTGTATTTTCCCTGCATTGACAAAATCATTATGTAGCCAAATCAAACCATCAATGTATCCATAAGGTGGGTAAACAGTTCATTCTGGGAGATGACTGGATTTTCATATTTCCAAAAGGTATGTTTTGATACTGTAAAAGGGATGAAAGCAGATATGGACCGATTTCTCATATAAACAGATAAGGGAGATAAAGAGACAGTTTTTTAAAATTCCGTTTTTATGCAATAAAACATACCCATGTGAAAATAGGGCTGCCACTTCCCCTCCCACATCTTCGGTGGTGAAGACGGGCAGAGAGAGGGCTGGTGCTGCCTTTCTGGATGCAGCCTCTGGATCCCTGGGCCTCCCTGTGCTGCTGTAGCTGTTCTGGCAAGCGCTTTTTGCTTTTCAAATGCACCTTAAGTAAATATGGAAACCCTATAAAGGACAGATGCCACACACACTCGGCTGCCCCTAAGTGCTGTGATGTTGGGAGGAGAGGCAGGAGAGTGCGCCCTGCTTTTTGGGGCACCGCTGTGTACTTGAGGTCTCTCTGGTTTCTCCTCCCACCCAGGCTGTTTGGTGTGATGCCACAGAGACATGGGATTTCAGAGGTGAGGTTCACAGGTGAGGCCTGGAGGTTGCTCTAGGTTGTCCTGTCCTTTTATGTCCTGGAAACTGGGATCCCCAGAGGAGTCTATGTTCCCCAGACACCTTGTATGCTGGGTCCTGGCACTGCTGGGAAAATAACCACACAGAGGTGGAATCTCTCACTGCTCTGGAGGCTGAAGCCCAAGAGCAGGTCAGCAGGACTCACTCCCTCTGGGGGCAGCAGGGCAGGATCCCTCTGCCTCCTGCAGCTTCTGGTGGCTCCAGGAATTCCTGGGCTTTGGGCCACATTGCTCCAATGTCTGCCAGTCTTCGTGTGACCTTCTCCCCTATGCCTGTGTCTTTTCCTTTTCTATTTCTTATAAACACACTTATCAAGTCACTTAGAACCCACCTGGGTAATCCAGGGTAAGCTCATTTTGAAATTCTTAACCTGGTTACACCTGCAAAGACCTATTTTCCAAATACAGTCACTGTCATGGGATTCCATGTGTCTTTTGCCACCTGTCATTTGTCCTTCCACTTCATTCTGTAAAAGAGAGATCGGTTTTCACAGAGACATGAATTTGGTTAATTCCTACTTGTTTTGGAGGAGTCTAATTCTTAATCTGAGTGAGAAGAGGAAGGTGTGCCCAAATCCCAGCATTGTGGATGGATGTCCACAAAGACAGGGTCTGACAACAAATCAGGACCCTGCTAGTGGAGGCCAACTAGTGCCACCTGAGCCTCTTGAAAACTTGGAGCCAAGCTCTGAGCTGGGGCTTGCAGGGGGTCCCCTGTACAGGTTGCCTGTAGAGTTCCTACCTCCAGAGGGTGTGAAGCTCACAGAGTGAGAATCCCAAAGCCCTCAGAGATTACCTTTTGAAAATCAGCTGCTCAGCCCTGTATCCAAATGAAGAGCAAAGAGGCGATTTCAGTAGCCCCTACTACATGCGGCCACATGTCGGGCATGGGGCCACCATCCCTACCCCTTCAGGGCTGTTAGGTGTCTCTGGAGGGAGGAAGTATTCCTGGGGCCCAGGTTCAATAGGACAACCTTGGCCCAGAACCTGAAGATGGATGGAGTCCTGCAAAGCTCTGCCAGGCCTTGGGGTTTGAGGCCTGGGCTGGGTCTGGGAAGCAGGGTAGGGCTGGGCCCTGAGGGTGAGCACCTGTCCCCACTGTCACTTGCAGATGGGGCTCAGGCAGGAAGGTGTTGGGGCTCCCATCTGGTCAAAGGGGTCCAGAGAATCTTTGACTCAAGCTGATGTTTGAGATGAACCTTGAAGGAAGAGTGGGATTTGCTTCATTTCTTTCTGCAAACTTCCACTTCTCAGGTAGAAGAATGAATTTTGTTCTCTCTCTGAACAGCACCGCATCAGCAACTGAGGAGAAAGCCCATCCGCTGTTTTACTGGCGGAGGCACCCTGAGCTTTAACTGTGGGGCAATGACTTCCCGTAGGTGGTTGGGACGCATTGTGTGGGCAGAGGGTACTTTGCACAGTTCATCACTTGTCCTTTTACCCTCTGGAATCAATTTCAAATTGTTCACGTATGTTAATCTCCACTCCCCAAGATTTTAAGTGCTTTAAGGGCAAAGTTGTATCTTTTTCTTCTAAAATACCTTTCACAGTGCTGGGCATTCGATTCCCGTGCATGGTGTGTTCCACCGAGATATTTTAAATGGTTCTTTCAATTGTTCTTCCTTCTTTATAAAATCAAGTTTCTCAGTGCCCAAGTGTGATAAGAATGCCCAGCATTGCTTTGTGTCTGCTGGGAAAGGCTTCCTAAGGCCCTCAGAAAAAGCTGTCCCTAAACCACCAAGAAATGTCAGAAAACACGTAGTAACTTGTTGTGCTCTGCAAACCTAAGGACTGCTCTGCTTCCCTTAGAGATGGGAAGAGAGATGCCAGAGATCTCCATGTGCCAGGCACAGCGCTGGATCCTCTGTGGGCCTTGCCCCATTTGATCCTTACAAGGAAGGCACTAATATTGTCCTTTCAAACCAACGAAGCAATGCTACCAAATCACAAGGCCAAAATGCGGCAGACACAGAACTTAAACCAACAAATTTAACTCAGACCCCTCATGCTGACTAGTGACCAGATCACAGCGAGGAGAAGCGAGATTCTCTGGAGACCCCTCGTGGGCTTAGTTCCCTCTGGGTGCAGATCAAGCAGCACTTTGGTGATGCAACATGACTGAATGTGCACCATCATCCCGAGAAGGGCCAGGCTGCACGGAGGCCCCATGGTCCCTGGACACCTTCCAGGTCTGTACCCAGGATGCTTTGCACCCATTATGAACTAATTAGCCCTGAGCCACAGCCATTCCCTAATGGTGTCATTTGAGGAAATGCTGAAGCAGAACAAATCGCATTTCCTTTTGGATTTCAGCATTTCCACAGATGAGGGCTTTTTGACTCACTCCGCTTGGTGAAGTACATAGGCCAATGGGACTTCAGGTGGGCTGTGCTCTGCAGAGAGTGACAAGGACCTCTGGCGAGCAGAGACAGCCTCCAACCGAACAAAACAGGGTTGTGACCTTGCTGGTGGGGACTGTCCCCCAACTCAGCTGTCCCCAGGAGGCCTGAGACAGAGCTGCCAGCTGGAAGACCACGGTGCTGGGTGCTGCATGCTGCATGCTGCATGCTTGGTCCTGGGAGGGCGAGAAGTTGATGGTGACTCTTCCCTCCGGGGTGGGGCATCTCGCTCTCCCCAAACTGTGTGCATCACCAGTGCCAGACCCTGTTTCTAAATCAGTCACGCCCCCCCTGTGTTAGTCTCTAGAATCCTATTCTCAGCTGAAAATGTTTCTTGTTTTCAGCATTTGGAGGTCCTCTCGGATTTCTGCATCCCACGAGTTCATAGTGCTGGCAACATCCATGCAGGGGTTTATTAATATTTTGTCTGGCATGGTTTTCTAACCACTTCCTGTTTTTAATGATACCAACCCAACTTAATGTTGCATTCCTGGTTGGGGACATGGCTGACATTTGTTTCGGGGACATGGCTTACCTTTGTTTTGCACTCTCTCAGTCCCGCCCTGGCACTGTGTGATCACAGATGGCACTGATCAGTGTGCACACCTGGAATGGAGGGCTGAGTGTGTGAAAACGTCAAATGATCAGGGGTGAACTTAGGACAGGAAGTGGCTGTCTAAAGGGTAGAAATGTCAGAAAAAATTGGGAAAATGTTTTTCGTTAGTTTTCTCAACCTTTTCCCCAACTTGGACACAGTCCTTGTCTGCTCAGGCTGCCATTGAAGAACATTAAAGATTGCATGGCTTTAAACAACAGAAATTAATTTTCTCCAAAGGCTGGAAGCCCCAGACCAAGGTGTTGGCGAGATGGGTCTAATGGCGTGTGCTCCCCCGGCCTCTTCTTTTCTCATGCACCAAGAGAGAAAGAAGAGCAAGCTCTGCAATGTCTGTCTCTTTTTTTAAGGACACAAACCCAATGGACCAGGGTCCCATTCTGATGATCTCATTTAACCATAGCTACTTCCTTTAGAGTTTCACCTCCAAATACAGCCATATTGGTGATTAGGGTTCAGCATGTGAATTTTGGCAGACCCAAGCATTCATTCCATTCCACTCTGCCCCTTCCCCCAAGCCATTTTCTTCTTGTATGGCAAAACACATTCATTTCATCCTCACAGTCCCAGAAGTCTTAACTTATTCCAGCATCATCGTTAGTCTCAAGACCAAAGACTCATCTAAAGTGCTTGTACATCAGGTGTGGTCGGGGCTCCAGGTATGGTTCATCCTGAGGCAAAATTCCCCTCTAGCTGCAAACCTGTGAAAACACACAAGTGCTGTGCTTCCAAAATGTATTGGTGTGACAGACATAGGGGAGACACTCCCATTCCAGAAGGGAGAAATGGGAAGGAAGAGGTGGTTGGTCGTAAGCAAGCCTAAGACCTAGTGGGGCCAGTTCCATTCAGTCTTAAGGCTTGAGAATGATCCCTGGGCTCCATGCTTTGCCCTGCCCGTCCACTGGGTGACAGTGATACTCTAGGCAGAGAGAGCAGAGTGGGGGTGGGGCAGGGGGAGGGAGCGCTTTCTGATGTCTCTTCTTGTAAGGACACTAACACTATTGGGTCCCACCCTCACGACCTCATTTAACCTTGATTACTTCCTTACTTGGTGCTAAGGTGCTGGTTGGCTGACCTCTGAACCCGGGCAGGCTCCAGGAAGACATAAAAAATACTTCTCCCCTATAATATTTTTCTCTTTCTTCTTTTGAAACATTCCCTCCCCCAAGGGGTTCATGACATTTTTTAAATTTATTTTTTATTTTTATTTTTACAGACTGCATTTTGATTCATTGTACACAAATGGGGTACGACTTTTCATTTCTATGGTCGTGCACGACATAGCTTCACGCTACCATGACATTTATATGAAGCATATTTTTCAACGAATGCTTTAGAAAGGCGAATGTTAAGAGAAAAGGCAAAGGTTTCTTTAACTTTTTTTACTTTGGGTGGTGAACTAATTAAAATAGAGAGAGGTTTTCCAGTTGGCTGGGGAGGATTAATCTCTTTGGTATTTAACTGGCATCACTTCCCATGGCCACCTCCACCAGTCTGGCTCATGGGCTCCCTCATGATGGGCCTTCACTGCCTTGCTAAGATCACAGGAGGGAGCAGCTCACCTTCCTTCATAAACTGACTCCCAGGTCATCCTTCTCTGTTGCTCAGTAGAATGGGCTGTGCTGGCGTCATATTGATCACAGGTTCTTCTCTCCTCCCCATTCTTTCAGGACCACCTGTTTTTTTTTTTCTTTTGAGTTGGCATCTTGCTGAGTTGCCCAGAGTGGCCCCAAGCTCCTGTGATCCTCCCACCTTGGCCTCCAGAGTATCTGGGACTGCAGGTGCACACCACCACGCCCAATCCCCCTTGGCTCCTCAGTGTGGGTCAGAGGCCTGAACACCTTTGTGTTTGGTCGAATACACAAATCTTATTGGTAAACTGAGGTCACTCCAAACAGGCTTGGGAGGGATAATTTTAGAGAATAATTTATTTACTGACCCTAAGTTTTGCTGGTTTTTAAAAGCTGGAGGAAATATTGTGAATAATCACATCTATCAGGAAGAAGAACTTCAGTTCTGGGGTCCCAACTTTTCTCCTTACAGACTTGTTGGAGTCTTTGAAGAAAAAACTGGCTTTGGAAAAGTCTGGAGAAAGCAAGCCCTGGAGGTTTTCTGCTCCATACCCGACTTAAAAAGCCCTGTCCCTTGCCTGCTGTCTCCACAGCACAGCTATTTTAAGTGATTGGCTTTTAATTAAATAACATACATGATTGCAGCGGTATGTAGTTTTTCATAGTTGAATTTGTGGATGTAAATGACATTGTTCTTGATTACATGGGGGTTGGAAGCGAGACAGAAAATTGGAGTTCATATAGGGAGGCCTACTCACTTGTCTAATTTCACATTAGGAGCTTGTAATGTTTTAATCACATGGGACTTTATAATATATACAGTCAGCGTTGGTTACCGTAAACCCTACTAATCAGGTCTTGCAATAACCTGATTTTCTTCCCCACCTGGCACTTGGTTTATAGCAGAAGGAGCTAAAATGCTCAGAAACAAACTTGTGTCTGATTAATTTTATAAATTCAAATTTCAAGGTGTGCTTATGGAGCGGCAGGGAGCTCATTCAATCTCCTAGGATTGATAGATGTGTTCAAATTTAGCACCAGACCACTTGACTTACAGAGTATTTTCTGAGCACATGGGCCAAGTTATATAGTAGTATTACTTCCAAGATGAATGTAAGACACTTCCCCTGACCTTGAGGACATAGCCACCTCATTGTATATTGTAAGAGATCTGTACTGTCATTGAATAGCTTCTGACTAAGTGCCAATGTCCGAGGCGCTGCAGTACCTAGGTGATGATTGTAATCCATGTCTCCTGGGTCGGTCTACTTGAGCTTTGAACTTGCTTCATACAGGTCGGCCTGCTATTTTTTATACAAAGGGGGAATGCTAGTCTTTTCATAAAAGTTTCTCAAATGTCCAAGTCCTTGGTGTTCATTTTTCTCCAGATTCCATTTGAAAGCTTTTAGAAGCTGTATTCTTTTGTTTTCTCTTTTATTTTTTTGAACCATGGATTGAACCCAGGTATGCTTAACCTCTGAGCCACATTCACAGCCCTTTAAAAAGAATTTTTTTTAAAAAAATTTTTGAGACAGGATCTTGCTAAGTTGCTTAAGGCCTGGCTAAATTGCTGAGGCTGGCTTTGAACTTGTGATCCTCCTGTCTCATCTTCCTAAGTTGCTGGGATTACAGGTGTGCACTACCATGCCTGGTTTGAGCTGCACTCTTCCTTGATATAGCTTGTCTGATTGTCTGCCTGCCTCCTATCTATGCCTATATATGCTTATGATTTTTAAAATTTTTTTATTTTTACAGATTGCATTTTGATTCATTGTACATAAATGGGGTACAACTTTTCATTTCTCTGGTTGTGCATGATATAGATTCATTCCATTTGTGTAATCACACATGTATATAGGGTAATACTGTCTGTCTCAGTCCACTATCTTTCCTTCCCTCATGCCTTCCCGCCCCATTTCCCTCTACATAATCCAAAGTGCCTCCATTCTTCTCTTACCGCTCCCCCCCACATTATGTATCATCATTCACTTATCAGAGAAAGCATTCAGCCTTTGGTTTTTGGGGATTTATTTCACTTAGCAGGATATTCTCCAACTCCATCCATTTACCAGCAAATGCCATAATTTTATTCTTCTTTATGGCTGAGTAGTATTCCATTTGCTTATGATTTTAATTGAATCCTTGTTGGTTAATGGTAATTATAGTGAAAGTTGCTGAAGGCTCACTACCTGCCAAGCACTTTCCAAAGGTTTTAAGTTCCTTTTTTCAAAAAAAGTTTATCCTTGAAAACTGCTTCATGATCAGCACTGCCATTATCTGTTTTCATTAGTGATCACATGGATTAAAGTCCAGGTGGAGGTGACTGGGACACATGCCCTCAGCACCGCTCATTGGTAGAGCTACATAGACAGATACAGAGGCCACTGCTGGGTGGGTGTTGGAGGTGGGGTGGTCAGCAAAGGCTCCCTGGGCTTTGAAGGAGTTGTATAGTCTAAATTGGCAGGGGTTAGAGGAGCAGGAAAATCTAGAGGAAATTATTGTCTGAGAAAATGCAGAGGTGGGGAAGCTGACATAAGGGAGCTGGCAATGGGCAGATCAGGGAATCCGTACAGTAAGTAATGGGACAGCGGATGGGACAGACTGCCAGGTCAGCTCGGCTCCGAGGCCAGGCCGTGGGGTTCATCTCTAACCCCCAGGAATGCTGCCAGATTCGGCACTCTGAGAAGGGATATGTGCCCCCCTCCCAGAGAAACCAGCAGGTCCTCCTCCCGCATGGAGCTCAGAGACCAATAGGAGCAGAGGGGCTGTCTGCTGAGGAACCCTGCCCCAGGTGTAACTAGGCTGTGTGTGGAAGGGGCCACATCCCCTTGTGTCTCACTGGAGTCGTGGTGGGGTCTGTAGTTTGTGGTTTCCTTAGGAATAAAGTGGGTCTGGAGGACAGCCACCGCCTGGCAGCGTGACGCATGGCCCTGCCCCGCGTCTCTGGCAAGGCACCACCAGCAATGGCAGGATGCTGCCCTTTCCAGGCGCTTTACTCTCCTGGAGCTCTGCTGGGGGCTGCTGAGCATTTCATCCTGCCAACCACTGCGTCCTCAGGCATCAGACCTGTCATATGCACACAGAAACTAAAGTGCAGGGAGCTTCGGTCATGTGGCCAAAGTTTGAAAGCTAGTGAGGAGTTGAAGCAGGGACCGAGTTGTTGATGTCTTGGTGCTGAGTTGTGGCTGTCAATCTTAGCACACAACATCTGCTGCTCTTAAAGGTCTCAGAACACCTGACCATATACTATGAATCCTTAAAAATTAAAAATGAAGCCCGTCTGCATTGCTGAGCTCTGGTCCTTGAGTGAAGGGGAGGAAGATGAGTCCTACCAACTCCTCCATGGTCTAGCCCGTCCAGTCACGGAGGTGAACAGCAGCGAGTTTCCCAAGGGGATGCTCCTCCAGATACTCTTAGGGTGACATCGACCGCCATCCAGACACCTGTCTCCCTCCATGGACAGGCTGGGGAGGGGATGAGAGAGGCTGGACAGAGGATGGTAGGATGGGGATTTACAATTTAGAAAGCCTTCCACAAGGAGACTCTAAAACCTGCTCTGAAAGCCTGAATAATCAACAGAAGAGTCATTTGCAACATAAATTCTTTGTTAAATATGAAAAAGAGGGACATCCAGCTGCACTCATTGTTGCTGGCGATTTAGCCATTTAGAAAATGCCTGCTAAAGGGTCCCTTGGTAGCACAGTGGGGCTAATGCATCTTCCACAGCCACTCTTAGTCTCCCAGCCAGAGCTTACACTGCACGGACAGACACCTCCCCACAGAACCTGACAGAGCTGGCTTCTAACAGGGCAGGAGGGGTGTCGGTCTTGAGACTGGAGGTGGTGGTGGTAGACTCTGGAGAATCCTGAAGTGGTGGCCCGAGCTACCCCTGAAGCCCAGATGAGCAGAGATCCAAGATACCCAGCACTGAAGCTATTAATGCACAATTTGGCACAGGATGGACATTTGGAACAGAAATGGTCATAGGAGAGATGATTTGGCTTCTTGTTAAATGATGGTGATAATCAGGTGCTTCCGATTCCAAAGGTTAAGTGGGGAAGCGGCCCCATAGTTCCCGGGCTGTGCGTTACCGTACTTAATAGAAGAATAAAACGAGATGCCGTGCTCGCTTGTGTGTTGTGTTGCCTCCGTTTTGCCTGTTGGCCTGGATTGCCATGGCAAATTACCAGCATTATTCAAATCAGAAAAATAATCTTTAAATGGGAATATTGCAAGGCTCAACTTTATGCATTCCTAATACTAATATTTTAAATGGCATAAATAAATAAAATGTGCTCAAATTTGCAACAGCAGTCCTCGGGGTAAAATTGACATTCAGCCAAAGTGGTAGGGATATTAAAATCAATAGATTATAAGGGAGAAAGCCTTTAGTAAATATTTTCCTGTTGAAATCCTGTCTTTGGGTTTATAATGCTGAAATATCGAAAAGGTTAGATTTGCATATGGGTGGGGTAAGACTGACTCTGAAACCAATAGCAATTCTTCTCCACTGTTCCTTTCTCCTTTGAAGTTTGTTTTGTAGCATATGGGGGTGGTGAGGGTGGTGAGAAGGAACTTGGGGGGCATGCAGGAGAGGGAGGCAGGGCCAAATGTCCACGTGGACATGAAGAACCTCTTCAGTGCTGCTTCAAGGCTGCTCAAAAGACTGGTGTTTTTCCTGAACACCCCAGGCCTTCCAGGCTGGAGAGATGCTGCTAGAAAAACCACCCAGCCAGAAAGCAAAACGGTTTCAGAGATAATCTAAGAAAACAGACGATGATCTCCCCTGACTTCCACCCTAGTATTCCTCCATGTTTCTGGGGGAACAGCCATCTTTATGACCTGGTAACGAGCCCTGGTTGCTAAAAATTACAATAAATCCTCATTCATTTCAAGATCAGGGATCAGTGAAAAGTCACTGTCCAACTAAATAATTCAAATTATCTGACTATTCAATTAATCTATATTTCAAATTACCTAGAGACCAATAACAACTTTGGACGAAGGCATGAGAAGGGAAACACCTTTACCATAGCCATAGTAAAGCAAGAGAATCCCCAGTGTAGGATCAGAAATGGGTACATTCTGCCACCACCTTCTCCCAGCTGTGTAACCACCAAGGGGCAGTTGGCAACTCTGAGCCATCAGGTTCTTCACATCATAATAATGACCCTCTGGTCCGAGGTTCTGAGTTATGGCAGAGATCTATGCCTACGACATTGCCATGCAACGTTTCCAGATAATGGATTTTTTTAAAGGGTGGGGAACATGCTATGTCTCCAAAGACACAACAAAGTATGTGTTTTAGAAGTACTGATAGCACCATGATTGACAGGTAACAGCACAGGATTGTGTGTGGCTTTTCCAAGGTCTTGCTTTGTGACTGCACCCTCATCTGAATATTCCGGCTGGACATACATGGATCCTGAGGCTAACAGTTACTATATTTTGGCATACAGAATTTTCCAAAGCTGGACCACCAACATCTCCCATTCTACTGCTTCAACCCACCAGTGGCCCTCCACACTTTCCATCCAGCAGTGGACTCTGTACTTGCTCCTGGTTGACTGGCCCCACCAATATGGTGGGAGTGGCTGGTGCAATGCCACTTCTGCGAGGCATCATAAAATGCAACCCACGTGTGTCTTGTTCTCTTGGGAATCCTTGGAGAAGCCTCATGGAGAGGAGCTGAGGTTCCAGCCACAGGCAGGCTGAGCTCCTGATGGCAGCTGGACTGACCTGTCCCTGCCAGTAAGTGGGGGTGGGTCCCCTGGTTCTCCACTGAACTGCCTCATGTACTGCCATGTGGAATAGAGATGCAGAGATGAGCCATTCCTGCAGAGCCCTGCCCTTAATGGTTTGTGAGCAAAAAATTCATGATGCTATTGTTGTAAGCCACTACTTTATGTTTTTAGTTGTAGATGGACACAGTACCTTTATTTATTTTTTATTTTTATGTAGTGCTGAGGATCGAACCCAGTACCTCCCATGTGCTAGGCAAATGCTCTACCACTGAGCCACAACCCTGGCCCAGCCACTAAGTTTTGGTGAAACACTATATGGCCACAATCACCAACACCGTTGTGGCTCAGGTATTGCTATACCCTGAGAGTGTACACAACCTGGGGCTTCAAATGGGCCACTGAAGTCACACTGATCCAGATTTAGATCCTGGCTCAGTTGGTTCTCAATGCTGCCTGATGCTGTGAACATCATTTATGCCTCGATTTCTTCATCCTGGAAACAGGAGTCACACCTACATCACCCAGGATCGTCTTAGGGTTCAATGAGAGAGTGGGCCTAGTTCCTAGCACTGTGTGCTCAGCATCTAGTATTCAGACACGAACTGTTGTTATTATTATTGTCCAACCTTGTGCAACTGTAAAGTTCTTAGAAAAAAAAAAGGCAGAGCTTGTCCAGGCTCATTGGCATCCTTGGTAGCATTAAGGTTTTCTCAGTAGTGAGCTGTTCAAAGGCGGCATGTTGGAGGGTCTGGACAGGTGCGGGGATTTTGAGAAGGCGCGTGGTCAGCACAGCTTTCCTGAAACACGGTGTGCAGTGGCTGACTGGAGTGCTCCCTCCACCCCAGCTAGGGGGTCAACGTCTGACCACACAGCTGCCCGCGTGCTTCTCTCCCAACAACTGCGCTCACAGTGCCGTTCACTTTAGAGGAACCTGAATAACAAGCCGTGTCGTGCCCTGTGCTTCTGACTCAACACCCACGGACACACATGCTGGGGATATTTTGGATCTAAAGTCACACTTCAGGGGAAATTCCATGTATATCAACTGGTTCAATTGGTTGTTTTTCGTGAAAACATCAATCAATTTTTGGTGAGGAAATGCTCATCAATTAAACTCCTGGCTTACCTTTTTTTTTTTCCTTGCTTACTCTTTTAGCACCTTTAAGTTATTTATTTATTTTTAAGACTTGGGCTGGGAAAACTGGAAATCCATATGCAGCAAAATGAAACTAAACCCATATCTCTCACCCTGTACAAAACTCAACTCAAAGTGGATCAAGGACCTAGAAATCAGACCAGAGACTCTGTACCTAATAGAAGAAAAAGTAGGTCCAAATTTCCATCATGTTGGCCTAGGACCAGACTTCCTTAACATGACTCCCAAAGCACAAGAAATAAAAGCAAGAATCAATGATTGGGATAGAGTCAAACTAAAAAGCTTTTTCTCAGCAAAGGAAACAATCAGCAATGTGAAGAGAGAGCCCTCAGAGTGGGAGAAAATCTTTGCCACACACACTTCAGATAGAGCACTAATCTCCAGAATCTACAAAGTACTCAAAAATCTTTACACCAAGAACACTAATAATCCAGTCAAGAAATGGGCCAACGAAATGAACAGACACTTTACAGAGGAAGATCTACCAAAAAATCAACAGATTCGTGAAAA
This sequence comes from Glaucomys volans, assembly GCA_020662805.1. Lineage (NCBI taxonomy): Eukaryota > Metazoa > Chordata > Mammalia > Rodentia > Sciuridae > Glaucomys > Glaucomys volans. The sequence goes on from JAJEJO010004033.1 coordinate 565,758, forward strand.
AATGTTCAACATCCCTCGTTATAAGAGAAATGCAAATCGAAACTACCTTAAGATTTCATTTTATCCCAATTAGAATGTCTTTTATTAAGAATACAGGCAACAGGTGTTGGTGAGGATGTGGGGAAAAGGGTACACTCATACTTTGCTGGTGGGAGTGCAAGTTGGTGCAGCCACTCTGGAAAGCAGTGTGGAGATTCTTAGAAAACTTGGAATGGATCCACCATTTGACCCAGCTATCCCACTCCTTGGCCTATACCCAAAGGACTTAAAATCAGATTACTACAGTGATGCAGCCACATCAATGTTCATAGCTGCTCAATTCACAATAGCTAGATTGTGGAACCAACCTAGATGCCCTTCAGTAGATGAATGGATAAAGAAACTGTGGTATATATACACAATGGAATATTACTCAGCCATAAAGAAGAATAAAATTATGACATTTGTAGGTAAATGGATGATGTTGGAGACTGTTATGTTAAGTGAGATTGGCCAATCCCAAAAATCCAAAGGCCGAATTGTCTCTCTGATAAGTGAATGATGGTGCACAATGTTGGGGTGGAAAGGTGGCAAGGATGGAGGAAGGATAGATAGCATAAAGAGATGGGAGGGGAGGGGTCGGGGCGTGGGAGGGCAATAATAACAGAATGTGTGACAGACATCATTGCCCTGTGTACATGTATGAATGCACAGATGGTGTGACTCTACTTTGTGTACAACCAGAGAAACAATAGCTGTACTCCATTTGTGTTCAATGAATCAAAATTAAATAAAAATAAATAAATAAATAAAATAAATATATGAAATGCCAAAAAAAAAAAAAGAAAAAAAAGACTTGGAAGCCAATATCTCAGGCAACAACACAAGCAAGCATCAAATAAATGTTATTTGGAGTCGTGTTGTCCCGCACTGTTAGTACTTGTGCCCTGAAACACTCTCTTCTGACTTAGGTACTCCTTCCTTTTGGATTCTTTAGCTCAGGTCACAACACGGTGTGACTGCTGACATGCTCATCGTCCTCATCAAAGTGGGGGCCCGAGGATAAGAAAGCGCAATCACACCCTCTGACAAATGCTCGTGGCCTGCTCTGATCAAGACGCGACTGTGCCTTTGGGCGGTTTCGGTGTGTGCACCGCTGCCTCTGGAGCCTTCCCCTGAAGGGACGTCGGAAGGAACTAAGAAGGTGTTTGTCAGAGCTGTCCCTGTGGACAAGCTGCTGTCTCCAGGCTGGTCTGGGGAAAAGCCATCATGGAGATATTATTTCTCAAGCATTTCTGCTTTTATTTTACCTCTATACTTGTCCCCTGGGGAAAAGAATCAATCAAAGTTTATTGAGCAAGCACTAATGAAATACAGAGATAAATAAGACAAGGCCTCTATATAAAAAGGCCTATGATGTGGAAGAGGAAACACAAAACGGTTTGTGATCAATGGCAGCTGATGTTTCTCAAGGGTTCACTGTATATCAGGTGTTATTCTGAGTCACTACCAGTGAGTGCTATTTCTGTGAATCTCCATTACGATCCTAAAAAACAGTGGCAATTACTATATTGCTTTATAGATGAACAAGCTGAGACTGAGAAACAACATTCCTCCTCAAAAGCACAAAGATGGTAAGATTTGGTTCCAGGATTCACACAAGCTCACTCAGACGCCTTGGCCAGTGTCACCTTAGAGATGCTGTGGAGAGGACATTCAGGGAGAGACTGGGCAGCGCGTATGTTCCAGACAACCAAGGCCGTAACCTTGTGAATACAAGGCACTCATGTTGAGAAGAGGTGAGACACTTCAAATCTGTCTCTTGCACAAATTTGGAATTTATGACCACCTCTTATGTAGCAGTTTAAGGGGGTCAATGACTCCCAGCTTCCTGAGATGGGCAAGCAAATTCCTGCATCAGGACTGCTGGGGGGCTTCTGCAGATCCAGAAGCCCCATCCAAGGTGACTGGACCAGGGCTGCTGATGGTGAATCAGCTCAGCTGATTCTATGTACACTGAAGTTCACGGCTATTGTGTAGACATGGAGGGATCTGAAGGAGCTGGGGGGAAACTGGTTGGGGTGGGTGGGAAAAAGCAAGAGAGCAGGAAGTCAGCTCAGGCAAGGGACTTCCGGACAGGTGGGAGAGTCCATTTCCTCGGTGGGAGAATCAGAAGGACAGGCTTCTCAGGAGCCTTCATGGTGATACATTAGAATGTCTTGCCCAATGCCACTTTGGTGACAGGTATCCCCCACCCCCATTCGTGGTGTCTCTAAGGGCCGGTCACCTGCTCCCTGTGCTGAGGCTCCCTTCTCTCTCCATGGTCAATGCAGCCTCACCTTGCCAACACTCCTGGGCAACAACAGACCCAGGAGTCTGCGTGACCCTCACTTGTCGCTGTTGGTGGAAACGCGCCCCCGCCAACCAATCCAACCCAGGACCAGAACAGAGAGGTTCCCTCCACTCTGGGTCCTTTGTTGGACAAGAGAACTCTTGGCCAGGGAACAAGGAGGTCTTCAGTCCCATGACAGGCTGGGTTAGAACCGACATGGAATAGGCTGGTGGTAGGTGGCATTTTTAAAATTCCAATTTTATAGGCACTAAGGCACTTTAATCTTGGATTGCTGGTGTGTCTTGATTATACAGAGTTGGGAAGGGTAGGGAAATGAGGAAAATTGTGTTTTAAAATTAAAGGGCCTGCCTGGAGTATAGGGGGGAACATAGTTATGTGACTAGCTGATGCTTTGTGGGTACCAAAGCCTTTGCAAGGTCAGAGGCTGGCCTGTCCACCCTATGTCTGACAAACTGACTCTGCCCTCTGCTTTTTGTATGTATTTTGTGGATGAGTTTGGCCATTGTCCAGCTCAGCAGCACCTGCTGGGAGAGTGGAGAGCAGAAAGCAGCTGAAGTTCATGGGTTACTCATGAGCAGTACCACACAGTGAAGGCCCCTCCCTCCTGGCAAGAGGGATGGTATTGACATTGACACATGCAGATGGATGCTGGGCTCCCCAGAAGCCAGGCCCCGGGGAACAGGTGCTTGCATCTCTGTTACATGGATGAGGTGACCGACAGAGAAGCCAACCCACTCACTGGAGCTGGCTCAGTCATTGGATGGGGGAGGAGGGTTAAAATTCAAATCCTGATGTGTGAATCTGAGCTTCAACATCTGGGCTCTTGACTGGGCTATCAGAAGTGCCTTTCAAGGGCTTTTTACTAATAGAGAATTTCAGACAAGTCTAAGGTAGGAGATCCCAAATAGATTCTGAATAAATGAAAAATGAAGGTTTTGTGCAAAGACTGCTGTCCATCTACCTTTGACTAATTGACAGTGGTTCACAATTTCCTATGCTGTTAGATGTCCACAAATCTGTTAACATATTTTAACAGTAGTTTCTGCTTTAATAATCAATTTCAAATCAGAATCCCATAAAAACATAGAAAATAAACTAAAAATCGCATTGGAAAGATATAATATTTCTTTTTTTCCTTTTTTTTTTTTTTTTTTTAAATCGGTGCTTTCTGATCGTCTCAGAAAGACATTTTTGAGTCTGGTTTTAATTAGAATCCTTAAATTCTCATTAGCGTGATCGTGTGACGACGGTAACAGATGAGGCTCTCGGTTTGGGGTTGATTCATGGCTGTTTGCGTTCGTCTGGATGGAAGGAGGCATAGACACGGAGAACTGCTTCAAAGCCTCTAGAGGAAAAGACTCCCATGGGAAAAGTCACTGCTCCACGAACAAAGTAACATTTACTTCTCCAGCTCTTGTTAACTTTAAGAGAAGTTTTCCAGTTGTTGGCTAAATAACAGGGAGTGTTCATATTTGTTTTGCAAAACCGCAGCATGACGTCAATGTCACACTGGCTTCCGACAGACGGCCACAGAGGAGAGGCCCTCAGCCCTCCTTGTCGCATGACTCTGCCCCCTCATCTGTTTCTTTCCCCTGAAAATAGCCTCTGGAGAGAAATGAAACAGATAAAAATGGAAAATAATTCCAAACAATGCATCTGAGGCTCCGTCCGATAAACCAGGGCGGAGGACTGCGGGATGTCTGGAGAGCGGAGCTGAGCGTGCGGTCACAGTGCTACCCGGTCTGCGCTGGGTTCCGCCCCTCTTCATGCTAAAACAGCCACGCCCTTGTGATGTTTGGGATCCTACCCACCCCTGTTCTGTCTTTATTTCAATTGCTCATTTACACAAGCCATCTGGACTTTGCAAGGGCCCAACTAGATTGCAAAACTCAGATTTTTTTAAAAAAGTATCTTGAAAAAGTCCATGATATTTTACATTTGTAAATTTGTTTAAATACATATGAAAGGAGGGTGGCTTCTTCAGGTGCATTCTGTCGGAGCAGGGGGGAAACCTTCAGAGAGAATGGTGCCTGGCTACTATAGATGGATGTCTGGTGTTGAGAGCGGGCAGGAGGACGGAGGGACCTGGAGGACCCAGAACCGTGTGGGCGGAGCCTTGCGTGTTTCTTGTGGTGGGTGCCAGACTCTGAGGCCTCCACAGAAGCTCTTCCCAGGCTTCCCGTGTGTTGCTGGGCTTCCCGGTTATACATGCGGCATGTGAGGCCCATCCAGGGGCTTTTCCTCCTCAGCCACCAGCTTCCTCTGAGACCCTGATCTCACCAACAACCCTCAGAAAGAAGAGCTGCGCCACTGCAGTGTTAGATGTTACATGAACTTGAACTTGTTCGGTTTCCACTTGTTTGCAGCTGTCCGGAAACGGGGGCAGGGAAGGTGCCCTCTTAATTCCTGACGACCTTTCTCTGTGATAACTACTTTAAGGAGACTGGCCCGTCAGTTTTCCATGTGCCTCATTGTGGTGTCGCTGTCTGCCAGGTGCCGCTTTGTCCCTGGTAGGAAAGCTGTGTGGGACAGCAGCCCTCAGGAGTTGCCAACTCTGGCCAAAGACTCTTGGGCTCCAGAGCAGAATTGCATTTAGAATCTCCTTTAAGAGCCTTTTCTCTGCAATAAAAGAGGAGCTGTGTTTTCTGACAGGCATGGTTCTGGCTTTGTCACATGCATTACTGAATGTCCTTTGGAATTGGGAGGAAGGATGGATTCCCCTTGCTTAGATGGTTGCTGCTGAGTCTTCCAGACTCTCTCTCAGCCCTAACGGCTGACCTGGGAAACTGTGTAAAGGGGCACAGACCTGGAGTCCTCAAACCCTGAGGTCTCTCAGTTCTGCAGAAGGGATGCTCCTGTGCATCTCACAAAGCTGAGCTGTCAAGGGCTCTGCCTAGTGTGTCCACCTGGCTGCTTGAGACAGGAGGGTGGTCTGCATCTGCTCCTGGCTGGTGGAAGGGTCCACTCCCTGTCCCTCTCTACTCTGCTGCCAAAGGGCACCTTGTTGGTAGGTGGACACACCAGGAGTCACATAGCCCAATGACCCATTCATCTCCTGTCAATCTCTTCGATAGCCCTGGCCTTACTCCAACTGGGACCAAACCAGCACCCAGCATTTCCAGGCCTGCCTTCTTTTCAACCCTCCCTTCCACTCTAGATGAACTGAGTCCGACCTGAAGGACCTGGGCATCCTGAGACTGGACCCTAGTTCAGGGGCAGTTCAACCTTGCATTAAGGAATTTTACACCAGCATAGTATCAACCAGAGAGGGAGGTGCTGACCCAGCTGTAGGATTCTGGACTCTCTAAACAGCCTCACAAAGGGGTAGACAGCCAGGATGGGTTGCCATGGTAACTGGTGAGTGCCTGGGACCCATCTTAGAGCAGAACTGGATGTGTAGCAGGACGTGAACAACACATCCTTCTGGGTCCTGCCCACATCTCTCTGCCTTCAGCCCTTCCCTCCACCATCCCTCCACCATCAGTCACCAATGGGGCTTCCTTTGCATGACCTTTCTGTGCCCTTCCCACTGAGCAGGTCTGCAGTGACCCTGCAGTAGAGCCCCCAGGCTGACATTTGAGGCTCCCACCTGCGTCTGTCTTCACGGACTCCAGCTTCCCCTGGTCTTGCCTTTCCCTGCAGCCAGCCAGCGGGCTAAGGGCCTCGTCTGCCTCTGTCTTAGTGTGCTCCTTCTCTCTGCTCAGAATGGGAGCAGTTTCCTAGCTCTCTGCTCCTGGGGCTTTCCTGACCAAGGCCTGCCAGGGCTTGTCCTTTGTAACTTCAGCCAGTCCCGTGCCACTTACTTCCCAAACCCAAGAGCTTTTCTGTGCCGTGCATTAGGAAATGTGGCCGAGTGAGGTTCCACATTACTGTATGTCATTGGTCCTGTGTTTTCCAGTCTGTTCAAAAGGGAATTCCAACTCAATTAAGTACACCTTAAGAGAGAGGATCATTGTGTTTTCAACGCCACAGAACCTAGGAACAGAGCAGTAGACACAAAAGCATGTTTGTTGAAGTAGATGTTTAGAAAAATGACACAAATTACTTTTGTGGGATCAAGAACCATCACTCTGCTGTGAGGCCTACTCATCCCCCTTATCTGGACAAAACGCTTTCTGACGAGGTCCTCCTTGATTTAAGACACTTTCTTTCCAAGTTGTCATAAACGGATACTCCTTTTTTCTGGATTCATCAGTTAGGTGTCCTGTTCACACAGTATCATGTCAAGAATGAAAAACGTCTTGAATCCATCTCAAGACGTGTCACAAGGAAATCTTGCTGCCTCCTGTTTCCACTCCACAGGTCACAGTGCAGTCCATAGTGTTGGCTGATGGCATCGTGCTTTCTAGATCACTCAGGTCTCAGTCCGAGGTTCTGCGGCAATTGCTTGTTGATAACTCACTTGCCAAGAATGTCTATAACCCGAGGGTTGCACAATAAGTCACCCAGAGACTGAGGGTCCTGCAGCCAGTTGTAGCCTTGTCTCCAAAGGAGGCTCCTTGTTAAGGGAAGACTTCTGACAGCAGAACCTACTGAAGCTTCTCTTTAATAACCCGGGAGAAAAAACCTGAAGACTTAGGTTGCTAAGATACCCAACATTCTTCCTCTGAAACCCTTTCAGAAAAATGCATGCCAGAGAGAGAGAGAGAGAGAGAGAGAGAGAGAGAGAGAGAGAGAGAGAAAGAGAGAAATTGAGAAATTTCCAAGCCATTTTACTTTCATGTGGTCTGCTCACTCCTTTCCTTCTCTTTTTTCTTATGTTTTAAAAACTGTTAATAAGTTTTAGCAAGCAAATCTTTGCCTTTGTTGTGAGCATCTCAAATTTTTTCTTTTGCATTTTTAAGGGCATTCCTTGGAAATGCCAGACAAATTATTCTATCAGGGGAGGTCTGTCCAGTTTCTGATAAAACCAAAACTAATTTGCTTTTTGTTTATACTCCGCTACCTTTGACAAAGCTTCTCTGGAGATGTGTATCTTCATTCTCAACTCCTTTTGTTTGTCATTTTTTTTTTTTTTTTGCTTTGTTTTGCAACTGACAAGGGGAAAAAAAATCTGACACCAACCTTGGAAGACAGTAATGCATTCAAGACTTTTTTCCCTCTCAGATGTGATAAAAAATCTTGCCTAAAACCATGTCCAACCTTTTCAGCAGAAAGTCCAGATGGCTTTGCAGCCTGTATAACAGACTTTACCCACTGATGCTTCTCCGAGTGTCAGCAGGGCAATGTCTTTCTCACAACATAAATGCAAAACAAAAGACAGCATCTGTGGTTTGGGAAGGGTTGGGGGCATGGAGGGGTGGATGCCTGTGTTGTCTGGGAAAAGGTGCAAACAAAGAAAAATCCAGAGCTGGCTTGGAAGAAAACCTCCCCGAAGTGAACATTCCACCAGGTTGGGGTGGGGGTGCAGAGGGGACAAAAATAGACTATTCAAGATGAGGGAGAATTTAACTTTCCTACTGTTGAAGATGAACTACGGCCGATATGGCCGGTTACGTGTGTTTGCCATATCCCTCCATCAGAATGTTTTTTCAATTCTATTATGAGAGATTCCATTTCTGATGTCAACCGGAGGCTGGTGTGCAGGAATTTATCATCAGCAGAGTGTGTGCAAGAATAGAAGCCCTGCAAAAACTGAGATGGCAATAGGACCTGGCAGAAGTGACATCATTTGTCACTTATTCTTATTTGTTATCAGAATGAGTAATAATTCCTTGTTTCTGCTGGCCACAGCCAGCACATTCGGCAGAGTGAGATCATTTGCAAATATAGCTGATGGGTCCTTTGGGTTATCCGGAGAAGGAAGTTTAACATGCTGACATTCTATTTTATAGTTGGGACACAGAGACTCCAAAAGATGGCAACCTCTTCAAGCTATGTCTCATTAATGACCTGGCAGAGAGTTGTACTGATGTTTTCTCCCCCTGAGTGATTTACCCAGCTTCCTCCTTCCAGAGTAATGGCGCCACCCCCATCATGGGATGGTAACCATTGGGTTATGCTTTCTTGCTTTTCCTTTCTCTCATTTCCAACTTCAAAGCTTTATTGAGCTCATTATCATATCTTTGATGAAATTCCAACTGACTCACACCCTTCACTGAGTCAAGATGTCCCTCTAGTCTGAAGCCATTGTAGTCAGCTATACTCAACTCTGGCAACCGTGTGTCCCCACAGCATAGAGTGATGACTCTCAGCCTGTCTGCATTTTATATTCTACATTTAACACTCCAGTGCCAAGGCCCCAACCTAGACCAATGATCACCGAGTGCCTGGGGATGAGGCCAGACATCTTTGTTTTTAAACACGGATTTCAATGTGTAGCCAGAGTGGAGAGTCGCTGGCAAGGAGGTAGCAAGCTGGCTCTTTCTGGAGTAGCTCACATTCTTTCCTAGTGTGAACACATGGCATGTGTTCATCTTGTTTTAGCCATTTGAGCTTCAGTGTCCCTGGAAGGCCAGGACAACGTCTTTCTGTTTGGGATCTTGCCACAATGCTTAGTGCAGAGCTTGACACGGTGACATTTGTAAATGTGGGCTGGCTGGTGGGCGGGGACTGGGAGTATGAAGGTGATGAGAGTGAGAAAAATTGGAAGAGGGAAAACCAAGAAATGACCTTCAAGGTGCTGTGAAATCTTGAAAGAGGCGGGACAGTTTGGCACAGGAAGCTGCGTAGGGACTCCTTGCATTTGTCCCAGGATGTGTTGACATGAATTGATGTGCACTTCTGGACTCTTAGGTCATTTAGGTAGCAGTCAGATAGGCCATCCAAACTTCATTAAAAAAATAATTGGGACAGTATCCCCAACAGTATATGATATGATTTAAGAGAAAGCACAGTGAACAGGGAGGATGGAGTCACTCTGAGCCGAGACTGTGCCGGCAGCAGAAGCCAGGGGTGGAATGCTGTGGTTTGGATGGGAGGTGTCCCCCGAAAGCTCACGTGTGAGACAGTGTCAGAGGAGAAATGATTGGGTTTTGACAGTCTTAACCTAATCAGTGCATTAATCCGTGATGGGATTAACTGAGTGGTGGTAACTGGAAGTCCGAAGGGTGTGGCTGGAGGAGGTGGGAATTGGGGTGTGGCTTTGGGGTACATATATTTGTATCTGGTGAGTGGAGTCTCTTTCTGCTTCCTGATCACCAGGATGTGAGCTGCTTTCCTCCACTACCTTCTCCCACCATGATGTTCAGCCTCACCTTGAGCCCTGAAGAATGGAGCCAGCCTTCTATGGACTAAATCCTCTGAAACCATGAGTCCTCAAATAAACCTTTTCTCCTTTACATTTGTGCTGGTTATGTCATTTAGTCACAGCAGCGAAACAGCTGACTAAAACAGACGTGGAGCGATTGTGGCCTTTGTGTTTCATGTGAGTATGCTGTGGGTTGGTTCTGTCTCTAGCATCCTGGTTTATTTAGAGATCAGAAATAACCAAGCATGTGAAGAAACTCGTTAAAGATTTTTTATTTTTAGAGTATCTAAGTCTGATATATGAAATAATGTCAAACGGTTTTGTTTATTACTTCAAAATAGTATCATTAGAGAAATAATCTCTAGTGTCATCTAATGTGGGAGAACTAGAGTTCCTGTCAAACTTAATTACAGAGTTTAGTAGCAAAACATGGCCCTATGTGTGATGTATCAGTAAGTGCTTGCTGTATAACAAACTATCCTGAACTCAATGAGCATTTATAATTCACTTAGGAGTCTGACGTTGGTTGGAACTGGACTGGTGCCGGCTGGACTCTGTAGGCTGGCAACTGAGGTTCAAGGTCAGGTTTTCTCCTCTTACATCTTATCCCTCTGAAACTGGCAACTTTCTGAAATGTGTTCTTATCATGGTGATGTGCAGGAGTCTTAGTTCAGATTCTCAAATGAATTTCTGTTCTTCCCCCATCTCCTTAGGACACTGTTTGTCAGTAACTGTCCATCTTTTCTCACTTTGTTCCCTCAAATATTTTTGTTTGTGTATTTTTTTGTCTTCTTTTCCTTCAGCACAAAATACCTACATAAATAAACAAAAATGAACAAAATACACTGGGCTGAGTAGTGTCCCCCCCAAATTTAAGTCCACCTGGAACCTCCGAATGTGACCTTATTTGGAAATACAGGAGCTCCTTCTTCTTTAGGCTTTAATTTTCCTTGGTTTCAGTAACCCACAATCTGGTCCAAAAACATTAAGCAGAAAATTGCAGAAATAAATGATTTTTAGGTTTAAAATAACCTATTATGCATATTGTTATAATTGTTCCATTTTATTAGTTATTGTGGTTGATTGTGGAAATCTCTTTCTGTGCCTATTTGTAAATTACACTTATTGTAGATAACGTGTGTTAGGAAAAGCATGGCGTAGGTGGGGTGTGATAGTGAGTGTGGTTTAGGACATCAGGTGGGGGTGTTGGAATGCACTCCCTGTTGATAGGCAGGGACTCCTATAGGACCCTAATTAATAAAGGATATAGAAATGAAACCACCCTGGATTAGGAGTGAGTCCTAAATCCGGTGACCGGTGTCTTTGCGATAGCAAGGGAAGGCAGGCTTGGGAACTGTTACAGAAGAGCCAACTGGCCTCTGTGACTGGCCCCTTGGTCCTTTGTGTTTTCAGTGCAGGCTGAGAGCTCTTAGAACCAAACTCAAATTTCATGTAATCGATTATTTAAAAACTAGCTCATCAAGCCAACTTTTAGCCATTCAGTGCATGCCTGTGTACACACCTGGTGACAACTTACCACACAGTTGTCATCTACTGATAAGACGTGGCCTAGTAGTTATAAGGCCCCAAGCTGCTGGGTCCCTCTGGAGCTCTCTGACCCAGAGACTGCCCACCAGCCTACTGACATCACTAGATGGTGAGCCCTGCCTGAGTCCCCTCTCCCTGGGAAGTTCCCTTGACCTCCCTGCTGTAAGTCTCTCAGAACCAGAACAATCTCAGCCAAGGGACCTTCCTTGCATAGAAACCCGCCAAAGTTCACCCAAGTTCTGCCTGTACATGCTACTGCCACCTGGTGACCAGTTCTGTTTCCTGGATGAGTCTGAATCCTAGGACCCTTCTGGACACTGGCACACCTGGAGGACCCCACGTGACAACAGAGGTGGCCATGGGAGAGGTGCAGCCACAAGCCAAGGACAAAGGATTGCTGGCCACCCGAGAAGCTAGGAGAGAGTCCTGGAACAGATCCTCAGTCCAAACTTTCAGAAGAAACCAATCCTGCTGCTACTTCCATTTTAGTTCTGGCTCCAAAACTGAGAGATAATAAATTTCTTAAATTTGTTTAAAACCATCCAGTTGTGGTGCATTTATATCCCCCTTATCCACAGGGGATACTTCCTGGGTCTCTCAGTCAATGCCAGAAACCATGGATAACACCAAACTATGTATACCGTACTTTTCCTTAACATACATTGTCTATGTTTATAAATTAGGCAGGTAAGAGATTAACAACAATAATAAATAATAAAATACAATGATTATAATAATATACTGTGATAAAAGTTATTTACAACTTATAAATTGATTATTTCTGGAAGTTTCCATTGTTAAATTTATTTGGACTGTTATGGGACACAGGTAGCTAACACTGAACAGTGAAATCAACTCAGTTGGGGGGACTACTGTGACCTTCCGTGGTTGGTGAGGAAACCAGCACACTAACACGACCTTCCTCTCAGCTCTGCCAACTCTGTGCTTGCTTCCAGAGTTGTGGGGCTGGTGGGCGGCATGTCTCTCTACATTCTGGAAATGCAGAGAGACCCCTTGCTGGTGGTCCTCCCAAATGCCCTTTCCTGGGCCATCTTCCTCTGGGAGACTGCCTTCCTTCACGTTTGAGATTGCCAAACATGGAACAGTCAGGCAGTTATGTGCCAACCAACAATTTGATCTGTATGTAGGTGAGGAACCTGACTCCAGGCTGAAAGTCTGTGCACGATTTCACAGGGGACTTCTAGACTTTGTCCTGCAGACCTCACTAGGGAGCTGAGTTCCCCGCACCAGACAAGTAGGGAGCTGCAGTTAAGAACGATGCTGTGCCTGTCCACCCTAGATGTCTCCTCCTCCTCTTCCTGGCCTCCCAGGCCCTGGAAGGGGCAGGAGCCTTTGGTTTGGGATTCCTGGGCAATGAGAGGATTCCAGTCACCTGGCATCTTTGCCTTTTCCTAACCCTGTGTCACTAAATGAATAAAGGCTTCACTGTCACTTTGAATCTGGGTGTTGTCCTAACTGGCTACCTTGGCAGCTGGCATTTCAGTGACACATTTCAATGCCTACCCTGGGTGGGGCCTGGGTGACTAGGACCAGAGCACATTCCTGTTTCCCTCAGTCACACTGCTGCATTTTCTCCCCCCAAGGAGAAGAGCAATGCGTGCTATGTTGATTTTTACATTCTTCGCCTCCCAGGTGTGTAAAGAAGATTCTTCCCATTTTTGGTGCTTTGGGGAATATTTTTTTCTCAGAAGAACTCTTAGGGTAGCATCTTAACTCGTCTCTCTGCTGCTTGTCTCTCTTACATCCAAACCCTCTGAGCTTTGCCGATAGATGAAGTGTTCTCAAATGTAGACAGAACATCAGGTGCAGATCAAACCCATCGAAGGACCCTGTGGCCAAGCGATGGCTTTCCACGCCCTCCTCTCATCCCTGCATCTGTCACTCCTGTGCCTCCTCCAGAGTCCTTCAGCCAGGGGCGGTCCTGCCAGACCCCCACCCAGGACCCTGCTCTCCCAGGTGCCCTGCTCCTCTGCTCACACCAGCTCAGCTCCCACCTTCCTGAGGGCCCAGCTCAGGCAGATACAACCTCCTCTGCTAATGGATTCCCCCTCCTGTGCTCACCCATGGTATTCAGAGAAAGCTTTCTTACGTTACCCACCCCGTGTTACAATCTGCCCATTCATTCAGTAAGTGTTCACTGAATATTACTCAGAAGAAGATTCTAGGCGCCTCCCTGGGGCAGCCCTGTCTCCATCACCCCCAGTTCCTAGGGCCTTACGAAGTGCTCTGTGGTCGCCTGTTTCATCTACTCCCTCTGTGGCTTTGGGTGACAATTATTGACTCTTTTTTTAGGCTTTCTTTTCTCACACATAAAATGCCTATGATAACACCTGTTATCTGACCTCGTGTATCCCCGATACCAAAAGAAGCAAAATACAGGCAAGGTGTTGAGGGGAGCAGAGCAGTCCACACCCGCAGAAGTGTGTCATTGCTGCTGTTAGGTTTCTACTGTTACAGAGGGATGGGTGTGCACGGAGCTGACCTGCTCCTGAGTGTGCCTCTGAGTGTGCCTCTGTCCTTACAGATCAGTGTGTCACTCTTATTTAAAGACCGAGTCTCAGTGATATTGCCCAAACACCAGAAAACGTCAGTGCTTTTACAAAGGCCACTGCTCGTGGTAAGACAGTGAGGACTCGTGCCATGCCTCCCAGTTGCCTTGGTTACTGTGCTGATTACATGACAGCACAGTGGTTTGACAGGTTGACAGATTTCTAGTTACTGTGGGTACTGATTTTAAAGATAGCAAGACGAAAGCACTGAGTTATTTATTTAATTGCATTAAAAACCAAATACAGAAGCAACTTTGCTTTTGAATGCTCACAGATCCGAGAAAAATGAAGTGGTCTAGCTAAAGTTACTAACTCTGGCTGCCACCAACAGAGGGTGACAGTCGTCTTCCACATGGGATAAGTTAGATTTGAACAGATGAATTTTAGAACCTAAACTGATGGTAAGTGGAGGAGCCTATACACGTAATTAACCACAAACCCACAAGACCCTAGAATACGAGGGCCCAACATAAAATCATCAAGAAAATCAACCTTATACAATCTTCAGTGCTCTTTTTTTT
>JAJEJO010004034.1:0-35064 GCA_020662805.1 Glaucomys volans
GGGAGGGGTGGGGGCGGGTGGGGGGTAAAATTAATAACAGAGTGTATGACAGATACCATTGCCCTGTGTAAATGCATGAACGCACAGATGGTGTGATTCTACTTTGTGTGCAACCAGAGAAACAATAGCTGTACTCCATTTGTGTTCAATGAATCAAAATTAAATAAATTTTAAAACAATTAAAATAAAATAAAATATAAAAGGGCTAGGGATGGGGCTCAGTGATTAAGCACCCCTGGGTTCAATCCCTGGTACCAAAAAAACCCAGCATTTCTTACTGGACATACTCTATGTTAGCACATCATCTGTGCTATTAAATCATCCAATTCATGGAACGTCACCCTGTGAATCAGGTACTTCAGCTCATTGTTCCCATTTTAAAGGTAAGACAACTGAGGCTTGGAGAGGTTATATAACTTGCCCAAGAACCCACAGCTAATAATAAGTGGTAAAGCTAGGATTCAAACCCAGGTCATCTGATTCCATAATCCAGGTCCTTAGCTGCTGGAATGACACCATGATTTTAGTGTCTCCTTAAGATCCACTTCAAAAACTGGCATCTACTTAGTTTTTATCCTTAAATTGGATGGAAAGCCAAATTGTTACTGATTTTATCATGTTCGTGATTGATTTTCAGTACCTACACCTTCATGACACCTCATTGGTAATGACCACTGAGAGTAAATCAATGACTTTCACCAAGAGAGCACTTGTTTTCTAAGAAGCCCGATAGTAACTGGGGAGGAATGCAGGGGTCACACACAGAGTCCAGCCCCTGAGGGGCAGGCCCCAGAGTGCTGCTCACTGCAGCGGCTGCCAGCACTTTACCCACTGAGGGTGGCTGACTTCAGAGGGTCTACTTCTTGATGTCTTTCATGCCACGTGTCACAGTTTGGAGAGGAGTGTCCCCCCAAAGCTCCTGTGTCACCGCAGGAATACCCAGAGGTGAAGTGACTGCTCTGTGAGAGCCGGGACCTAGTCAGTCCGCCCCAGTGTGAACGGACTGTGGTGACTACAGGCAGGTGGTCATGGCTGGAGGAGGTGGGTCACTGGGGGTGTGTCCTGGAGGGGTCAGCTTCCCCCTGGCCCCTTCCCTGCTCTCCCTCTGCTTCCTAGCTCCACCTCCACCATGCCCTCCACCATGACGGTCCACTCATCCCGGGCCCAGAGCAGTGGGGGCAGTCCACCACGGACCGAACCTCTGAGACCAGGAGCCAAAATACACTTTTCCTCCTCCAAGTTGTCCTTGTTGGGTATTCTGGTCACAGCAACAGAAAGCTGATTAACATGCTGTGATTAAATGGTAAAGTACAAGTCAAACAGCAGCAGTTTCTTACCAAGTTTACAATGAAATGAGAAAAGACTGAAACCTCAGTCAGGGCAAGAAACAGGGCTGAGTTCATGTGGTAGGATATGGGCTTTTTGGTTTGTTGTTGTTGTTGTTTAATCAAAGAGCAAAACACAGAGAGAGACATGGCTTGACAAGGGTGACTCACAAATGTGGCTTTTTTTATTCCAGGTTAAACGTTCTCAGTCCACAACAGGGAAATCTAAAATATTTAATTAAACTTATGCTTCCAGCAATGGCTAGGTACTCCAAGGGCCCGTCCACTACAGAGAAATCAATGTCTGGAAAGGACACCTCGTTTGAGACATTGCCAGTCTTAAAGGAGTCAGTCCATTGTGAAGCAGCCAGCAGGAGAGGGATGGGGAGCATAAGGTGGGGACCGGGTGGAACAGCACCATCTGGAGCCTGGGGCCAGGTCCACACTCCAGGTGGGGAGGGCCACCGAGCCAGACCCTCAGCATGGCTGGACCTGGGTAAGCCCAAGGCGACCCCTGGCTACAAGCAGAAGCAAAATCAGTTTGTCCCTGTAGGAGAGTTTCTCAGGTCCCCAGTTTCAGGACACTGGACTACTGAGATGAAGCAAGACGCTGGCCATCACAGGTCACCAAAACACAAAGGAAAGCAAACAGTGAGAGGGTACCTAAGACAAAAACACAGGCTTAATTTCTCAAGAACTGAAGATACTGGAAATTCATTCTGTGAAGCCAGGCATCACACTCATGCCTAAACCAGATAAGGACACACCAAGGAAAGAGAACTACAGACCAATGGCCGTGATGAACTCACATGCAAAAATACTTAATAAAATGTTAGCAGGTTGTGTTCAGCAACGTATTAAGATTATACACCACTGGGCTGGGGCTACAGCTCAGTTGCAGAGTGCCTGCCTCGCAAGCACAAAGCCCTGGGTTCAATCCCCAGCACCATAAAAAAAAAAAAAAAAAAAATAAAAAAAAAAAGATTTATACACCATGACTAAGTTAGCTTCATTCCAGAGATGCAAGGGTGGTTTAATATACACAAATCAATAAATATAATTCATCACTTTAACAGAATTAAGGACAAAAAAAAAGACTTAGTAATCTCAATAGTTGCTGAGAAGGTCTTTGACAAAAAACAGCAACCACTCATGATAAAAACATTGAAGAAACTAGGGATAAAAGGAATCTACCTCAACATCATAAAGACTATATAAAAAAAAAAAAAAAAAAAGAACAGCTCGGGGCTGTGGCTAATGCCTGTAATCCCAGCGGCTCAGGAGGCTGAGGCAGGAGGACTCAAAGTCAGCTTCAGCAATGACGAGGCCCTAAGCAACTCAGCAAGACCCTGTTTCTAAATAAAATACAAAATAGGGTTGGGGATGTGGCTCAGTGGTTGTTCTCCCGAATTCAATCCCTGGTACAAAAAGAAAAACAAAAACAAAAACAGAGCAAACCTCAAAGTAAATGGGAAAAAACTGAAAGCATTTACTTTAAAATCTGGGACAAATCAAGGATGCCCACCCCCAGCACTCCTATTTAACATAGTCATAGAAATTCTAGCCAGAGCAATTCAGCAAGACAAGGAAATAAAAGGGAAAAGAAGAAGTTAAATTATCATTGCTTGCAGATGATACGATCCTATACCTAGAAGAGCCAAAGAATTCCACCAAAAGACGGCTGAACTAATAAACAAATTTAGGAAAGTAGCAGGTTACAAAATCAACATACAAAAATCAATAGCTTTCTTATATACCCACAACAAATCCGTTCAGAAATAAGTCAGGAAAACAATGCCATTCACAAAAGCCTCAAATACATGCATGCATACATACATACATACATACATGCATAAAACACCTAGAATGAATCTAAGCAAGGAGGTGAAAGACCTCTATAGTGACAACTAAAAATACTGAAAAAAGAAATTGAAAAAGACGAAAGACCCTAGAAAGACCTCGTATGTTTGTGGATAGCAGAATTAACATTATTAAAATGGTCATATTACCAAAAGCAGTAAGCAAATTCAATACAACTCCCACCAAAATATCAACAACATTCTTCACAGGACTAGGAAAAACAGCCCTAAAACTCATTTGGAAGAAATGAAAGACAAAGAACAGCCAATGCAAAGCTCAGCCGAAAGAGCCACGCTGGAGGCAGCACAGCGCCTGACTTCAAGTTGACTACAGAACAACAGTACGGAAAGTGCAGGGCACTGGCCAGACACAGAGGCCAACCGTGCAGAACCAGAGGACACAGAGACAGACCAAAACATCCACCTTCAGCTGACCCTTGACAAGGCGGCAAAAACACATACTGAGAATAGAGAGCGCTTTTAACAAACTGGTTATGCACTTGCAGAAGAACACAGCTAGACCCTTACCTCTCACACGGCACAAAAGTCAACTTAAAATTGATCAAAGAGCTAGGAATTAGAAGAGACACCATACAACTACTTGAAGGAAACATAGGGTCAGCCCTCCAGCTTGCAGGCACAGGCAACGACGAGCTCAGTAGGACCAGCTCAGGAAGTAATGCCAAGAGTTAATAAATGAGATGGCATTGAATTAAAGCTTCTGGACAACAAAGGAAACCATTAGGAATGTGAAGAGAGACCAGGAAATGGGAAAAAATCATTGCTAGCTACTCTTCTGACAGGCAATTAGTATCTAGAATATATAAAGAACTCAAAAAATCAAATAACCCAATTAATAAATGGGAAAATTAGGTAGTCACTTCTCAAAAGAAGAAATACAAAGGACCAACAGAGATATGAAAAAATGCTCAACATCATTAGCAATTAGGGAAATGCAAATCTAAACTACACTGAGTTTTCATCTCATATCATTCAGAATGGCGGTCATCAAGAATATAAATAATAAGGGACTGAGGTTGTGGCTCAGTAGCAAGTGTGAGGCACTGGGTTCGATTCTCAGCACCACAAATAAATAAATGAATAAAATAAAGGCCCATCAACATCTGAAAAGAATATATATTAAAAAATATATGGGGGCGGGGTCGCTGGGGCTGCAGCTCAGTGGCAGAGCGCTTGCCTAGCACTTGTGGAGGCACAGGGTTCAATCCTTAGCACCATATTAAAATAAAGGCATGCTGTCCATCTACAACCACAGAAAAAATTTTGAATATATAAACATATATATGGGAAAAATTTTTAAAGAATATAAATAATAATAAGTGCTAGAGATGATATTTAAAAAATGGAACACTTTTACATTGTTGGTGGGGTTGTAAATTAGTACAACCACTATGGAAATCAGTATGAAGATTCTTCAAAAGCCTAGGCACGGACGCACCATATGACCCAGCTATACCACTCCTCAGTATTTATCCTGAAGAATAAAGTCATCATACTACAGTAATACATGCACGCCTGTCTTCACAGCAGCTCAATTCACAATAGACAGACTATGGAACCAGCCTAGGTGTCCATCAGCAGATGAATGGATAAAGAAAACATGGTAGAGATACACAATGGAGTTTTATTCAGCCACAAAGAAAAATAAAATTCTGTCACTTGCAGGAAAATGGATGGAACTAGAGACCATTATGTTAAACAAAATAAGTCAAATACAGAAGGTTAAGGTTAATGTGTTCTCTCATACAGAGAAGATAGAGAGGAAAAGAAAAGAAAGATGGGGGGTATATTTCATGAAAATCAAACAGGAAAGAGACCAAGGGGCAGGAGGTGGTAAGGGAGAAGGAAATGCTGAGGACTGATATTGGCATATTGGTATATTGTGTTGTGTGTGTGTGTGTGTGTGTGTGGGTGTGTATGTACAGATAATTAAGAACAAATCCCATCAATATGTACAACTATAATATGCCAATTAAAAGGGGGGGCAGGGAGAAGACCCAGACCAGAATTTCAGATATTGGAATCATCCGACACAGAATACAAAATAACTGTGTGTAACATTTCAAGAAATAAAAAGGAAGAGCTGGGGTTGTAACTCAGTGGTAGAGTGCATGCCTAGCATGTGTGAGGCACTGGGTTTGATTCTCAGCACCGCATATAGATAAATAAAGGTCCATCAACAACTACAAATTTTTTTTTTTTAAAAAAGAAAAAGTATAATCAGAAAGATTGCTAGTGAAAGAATGTTAGGAATGAATAAATAAGTTGAGGAAAAAGTATCTGTGGAGCTTTTATAAACAGACTATAAAATTCTTAAAATTAAAAACTTCAATAACAGGATAAGCATTAAATTAGACATAGTTAAAGAGAGAATTGGTGAATGGAAGATACACATGAATGCTTCTCATACAACTCTATTACAATCAAGTTTGAGAATTAAAGTGCTGATCAAAGAAATCATGAATTGTCAGTTCAGTAACACATAATGAAAACTGTAGTATTTGTGGTTAAAAAAATTAAAAATAAAATAAAATAAAAATGAAAAATAAAGGGCATATTCATCTTTCTTCATAGGAAAAATCCTTTTGATGAGTAACCCCTGAGACAGTAATTGAAAGACCCTTTCAATATGGGTTAAGATGGATTCCTGTGCACTAGTGGAGCCTGGTTTACTTTTCTCAAGGGGAAAATTGCAGAATTAGAGAAGGGGAAAAATGGGATATTGCTGATGTTTCTGGTCTACTCTTTTGCCCTATTGAATTATTTACTGATAATTTACTTTAATACTCATGCACAGGAATTTTCCAAGTTTTTAGAAGATTAGAAAGGGCACATGAGCTCTCAACAGATAAAGAAAAATTCAATAACAAAAACCTAATTGTTGAACAATTAGGAAATTAGACAGCCTAGACATCTCTGCTCAGAAACTTCCCTGAATACTGCCGGTACAGCACTGGAGGGAAAGGCAGTCCTTGCTGTATATATGTGAGGAATGGATCTTGGAAAACCAAGGTCATGGTGACAAAGACAAAAACCTGGCACTGAACTTGAGAAGTCAACTGACTTCATTTCAGATGAACTTTCAGAAATGAATAGGCAATGTCATATTTTGGAGTAGAATATCACGATGTCAGTATCACTTTCAAGATCAGAACAGTTTAGGGCCCGCTTCTGGCCTTTGAGGCTGAGCTCTCAGGGTCCTGGACTGGGGTCAACCCCTTTGCTGCAGGATCTTTGTACCTGCTAGGCATTGGTTCCAAGACGCCAAGTCCCTTACAGAAAATGGTGGGACACTTTTATAAAATCTATGCCCATCCTCCCGTATACTTTACAACATCTCTAGGTCCCTTATAACGCCTAAGACAATGTAAATGAAATGTGAATACTTATTAAACTGAATTGCTTAGAAAATAATGACAAAAATTAAAAGTTGGTCATTATCAGTACAGACTCAATTTTTCCAAGTATTTTCGATGCACCTTTGGTTGAATCTGCAAATGCAAAACCTGTGGGTACAGGGAGCAGAATGAACTTTCTAGAGAAACTGAGAGAAAACTGGACAAAGGAGTTTTGACAGAACAAGACAGACAAGACTTGACTTGTCAAGAGACATCATTGACCAACACTTCTGCTTATCTATGGTTTCTTACCCCAAAAAACAGGAAAGAAGAAACTGCATGATAAACAGGACATTCTTCCACTGGTTGAATTCAGTAGCCTATTATTAAAAAAGAACAGAAACTGATGATTAGATCAGTGACATTGCAGTTCAAACCTGTTGCTTTGCCCAGACTGCATGTCTGGGTACAAGAACCATCTTTCCAAAAAGAAAATCCATTTTTAAAAGTCCTAGGTCACACAAGTTATGTGACAAAGAACAAACCTACTTTCCTCCCTGAATCTTGGGTTCATTTCACAGAATGGGAAATCCGAGAAAAAGCCGTCCTCCACAGTTGATGTGGGGATGGAATGAAATTGAACTTCACTGGTGGAATGTTCAAAAACATCAGTAAGATTGGCAAGAAAAGTTTAAGTTCACAGACTGTTTTCAAGAATTTACATCATGAACAAATGAACTAGGGTTTGCTATATAAATATCAAACAACTGGAGTGAAGAAGTCGGTAGACAAGTTGAAATGAACCCTCTCAAAATGACAGGTAACAACAAATAGGAGTATTTTATGGATGATTTTTCCCTTGCCTGCATCCACAACTAACTGTTTTTTTTTCTTTTTCTTTTTCTTTCTTTTTTTTTTTTTTTTTTTTTTTTTTTTGGTACCAGGGATTGAACCCAGGGGCACTTACCACTGAGCCACATCCCCAGCCCTTTTCATTTTTTATTTTGAGGCAGGGTCTTGCTAAGTTGCTTAAGTCCTCCCTAATTTGCTGAGTCACATCCCCAGCCCTAGTTTGTATTTTATTTAAAAACAGGGTCTCACTGAGTTGCTTAGCACCTCGCTATTGCTGAGGCTGGCTTTGAACTTGCAATCCTCCTGCCTCAGCCTCCCAAATCCCTGGGATGACGGGCGCGTCCACCGCACTGGGCTCAAAACTGATTTTAAGGTGACTCAAGCCTAGCATGAGCTACATAGCATGAGCTCAGTAGCATGCTTAGATCAAAGCTCTACTCGCTATTAAGTAACACTGTGTTAGCCAGGTTTTAGTAACTGCGTCATTTGAAAGTATTTGAATAGGTTTTCAATTTGGCATTCAAATTTTTAAACAATTAAAATGGAGTTCTCTCCTCCAGTTGGTACAGGCTTGTCACGCTTTGCAGACATTGATCCACTGGTAATACTCTGTGCCCCCCATCAAAAAGATAAACGAAAACTCAGGAAGTCAAGGGCACAGGTTTTCTCTCCGATGTGGAAGTCAGGTAGAAAAAGGGTAATAAAGAGGGATCTCATGAAAAATGGGAGACCAGCAGAATGGAGGAAGGAGACCAGGGGACAGAGGACCAAGGAAAGGGGAAATACTGGGGGACAGAAGGAGCCAGGTCACATTGCTACACTGTGTGTGCAGAGGAATATGTAGCAACGAATCTCATGCCTATGTTTAATTATAATGCACCATAATAAGTTTAAATGAAAAGGTGGACTTTAAACATTGATAACTGTTGGAACTGGTTGATGGGCACATGGGATTTGTTCTCTATAGTTCTCTGTGTGTTTCAAAGTTTCTATCATTAAGAGCAAACTTTTTAAGGCGTACTATGGAGCCTGGGGTGCAGCCCAGTGGTGAAGCACAAGTTTAGCACGCGGGATGCTGGGCATGTCCAGTCCTCACCAACCTAAGTGTTTACAGGTGTTAGTTCTTTCTTTAGTTATAATGAGGCTGATGGGGATGGTGGCAACCACCGTTAGTTAATCCCACTACTTTGGAGGCTAAGGCAGGAGGATAATAAATTCAAGGCCAGCCTGGGCAACTTAACAAGAACCTGTCTCAAAATAAATTTAAAAAAGGGGGATGGGGACGTGGCTCCGTGGTAGGGTGCTTGCTGAGCGTGCGTGAGGCCCTGGGGTTCGTTGTAGTTTTGTTTTGGTGCTGGGGATTAAACCCATGGGCGCCTAACACCTGAGCCACATCCCCAGCCCTTTTTAAATTTTATTTTGAGACAGGGTCTCACTAAGTTGCTGTGGCTCATTTTGAACTTGCAATCCTCCTGCCTCAGCCTCCTGAGCAGCTGGGATTACAGGCATGAGCCACTGCACCCAGCTGAGGCCCTGGGTTTGATCCCCAGCACCACAAAAGTAAGTAAATAAAGGGCTGGGAAAGTAGCTCAGCGGGCATGAAGCCCTGGGTTCAATGCCCACTACCACAAAATAAATAATAAAAATGCTGTACTGGTGGCATCTGAAGAAATAATACAGCATGACAGTTACTTTAAAACAGGAAATAATTGAAGATGAGTAATAATCAAGTACTTCTCTCTTCAGATTTACTAAATCTTTGATGTGTGCTGGAATAGGAGTCTTCATTGTGCACTTTGGGGATTTTCTTAATGGGAAAACAACTCCTCTCTTTCACCCTCATGCATGGACTCCAGTACTCTAGATGAACTCTGGACCAACTGCAGGGAGTCACATGACTAAGCAAAGTTCACCCCCTGAGTATTTTCCAAGGGCCTGATATGTTAACAAGAGGAGCTGGCATCTCCGACTTCATGGATCAGAGGTGGAATCAAGGTGCTGCTAACAGATCTACCAAGCACATAAACCCAAGTCCAGGACTGGACCCCGAGCAGTGAGTCACATGCAAGTGTGGCTACTATCTCTGGCTCTCTCCCTCTTTCCTACTCCCAGGCAACCAGGGAAAATGACTCAACCACTTTCTCCTTCCACTGAAAAGAAGAGTGAACGTTCTGTTCTATCTCATCCATCAGCCTGCAGTTCAGTTAGACCAACTGGGCAGAGAAGATGGAGCTTGGCACGGCAGGCAGGCCCACCACCGCCCGCGATCACGTCCTCACTGGACTCCGGTCACAGTCTAGAATGGATTCAGCCTTGGTCAAGGTGATTCATTAAAAGCAGTTCATCCTGATTTCAATGAACAAAGAGCAACGTCCTTGTTGAAAATCTCACCATTCTCTGCTATGGGTGGCTCATTTTCCTTCCGGAATATAGTACATATCTTGCATCTTTGAGTATCTCTCATCAGATATTTTAAAATTAAAATAGTCATATTTTTTACTTTGACTTTCACCATGAATTAAAAGTTTTAAAATATTTGTCATTTTATAGAAGGCTTTCTCTCTCTCTCTCCCTCTCTTTCTCTCTCTCTCCCTCTCTCTCTCAGTTGTAGATGGACACAATACCTTCATTTTTATTATTTATTTTAATGTGGTGCTGAGGATCAAACCTAGTGCCTCATGTGTGCTAGGCAAGTGCTCTACCACTGAGCTTCTCTTACAATTATAAATATATTCCATTTTTATTATAATTGTTATTAATAGTAAATGTATATATTGAGCTCCTTGGTCCATCTGGAATTTCAATGAAAACTAAGCACTAAGCTACATAAGGGAAATTCTATTTGAAACCTTCAGGGTCTGTCAAAGGGAAGAGGCAAAACAGGGTAAATACTGGAGTTTTCCAACACAAGATAGAGGAACAGGAGAATATTCGTCCTGAATGTCAGGATTTAACAAATTTCAGATGCTCCTTGACTTCCCAAGGGTCACTTCCCAACCACCCCCATCAGTTGAATACATCATAAGCCAAAAATGCATTAATACTCTTACCTACTGGAAATTGGAGCCTAGCCTCACCTACCGTAAACATGCTCAGGATTATTTAGCCTACAGTTGGACGAAATCGTCTGACACTAACTCTGTTTTAGGGTGTGACCATGTGTGTGGCTGACAGGGAGCAGTGGCTCAGCACCTCTGCCCAGCATCTGGAGAGAGGACTACACCACACCAGCACTGGCGGGGAACAACAAAACACAAAATGTCAAGTACCGTTCCTCCTGAGTGAGCCTTACTTTCACATCATTGCAAAGCACCAAAATCAAACCGCATTAAGACAGGGACCAGCCAGGTGCGGTGGCACACACCTGAAGTCCCAGCCTCTTGGGAGGCTGAAGCAGGAGGATCGTTTGAGCCCAGGAGTTTGAGAGAAGTCTGGGCAATGTAGCAAGACCCCATCTCAAAATTAATTAATGACTTGAATTTAATGAAAAATACAAGACAAGGACTATTTGTATGATAGGCCTCTTGTATTTTATAAGATACCAGGGTTATTGGATTATAGTTTTTACATGTGAAGGAAAGAAACACACAGATGCTTTACATATCCAAATAAAATAACTGACATGACAGCAGAGTGTGATTCTAGGGCCAGAGTGCCTGCTGCTCTTGGGAAGTTTCTTAAACACTAAGCCCGAAGTGCCTTGCTATAAACTGAGGTTGACAGCAGTACCTTCTCTTCTGAGGATGGTTCTGGGAATGTCACAAGCTAGTTCATGACAATGCTTTGAAACATGTCTGATATAACAGTTCCTCTGTAAACAGTAACCATCCTTAGTAGTAGCAGCACATGAGAAAATGTAAGAATTGCGCATGATAATCATTACATGAGCATGTGACAGCTTCTGAAAATGCCATGCTACAAGTTTAGAAGTCAATGATTTGACTTCCCCATTGACGTTCCCATTACCCAAAACAGAGAGCTCTTTATCAAAATTGGTGCCTCCTGGGGTTTTTGATATAAACACATGGAAATGGCTGTTCACCTCTGGGGATCTGACTACCGAGCCCTTCTGTACTTCCCAACTTCTGGGAGAAGAACTGTCCAATGAGAAAGTGCAGCTGAAGGAGAACAATCAGCCCGGCCCTCTATCCAGGAGTCCAGAACCTGCAGCTGCCCCAAGTCCTGCACGGCCTAAAAGGGCTGCAAACGTGTTGATTTCAATGACCGTGCACATTGTTACACACAGAAGATCTGACCTGTCCATGGTAAACAGCTGCTGCACAGAAGCCCTCTGAACTGGCCACCCCTAGTCCAGCAAGGGCAGGGTTACAGCCTGGCCAGAAGGGGGTTGGTGAGCAGAGCAACCTGATGTGATTTTCCATCACACCTCATTTCCTACATGAACTTAAACATCACCTCTGGATACAGGCAAAATTCATAGAAGCTGGCCACGCTTGGTGGCACACGCCTGTAATCCCAGCAGCTCAGGAGGCTGAGGCAAGAGGATCAAGAGTTCAGAGGCAGCCTCAGCAACTTAGCAAGACCCTTAGCAAGACCCTCTAACCCTTATTTAGAGACCAGTGGGGCTCACAACTTCTAGGAGTCAGGGCGTGCATCCCTGGAGGCCGCCCTTATGAATGTTTACGTGGGGAATGGTCACACTCCCTGGGAGACCTGTCCTCCTCTCCCTCCCACTGGGCCTGATACCTTACTACTGGCTGAGCATCCCCCATCTGAAATGCTTTGGACCAGAAGTACTTCAGATTTCTCATTTTTAAAAAAATTTAAAATATGGAATATCTGCAAAAAATAATAAGACATCTTGGGAATGGGATCCACATTTAAATGTGAAATTCACATGTGTTTTATATCTACCTTATTTACATGTAGCCTGAAGGTAATTTTATGTAATTTTTTTTAGTGTGCCTATGTTTTTACTGTGACCCATCACAAGAGATTCTGGTGTAAAATTTTCCATTTGTGGTGCTGCAGTTGGCACTCAGAAAGTTTTACATTTTGCAGCGTTTCTATTTCAGACTTTGGATTTTCAGACAGAAATGTCAGACCTGTACTAATTTGCTATTTCACTTGTCTTGCGTGAAAGTGCAGTAGCTAAGTTAAGTGGGCAAATTCAGAAAGAACAATACCTTTTCAACAGTCAAATGCAGACCCCAGAAGGTTTAGATGTGAAAACGGTGTGATGTCTGGGATTCTTTGAAAATACTGCAGAGGTGGGAAAAGACAGAAGCAGCACAGGGAAAAGCTGGGTGACAGAGAGATGACACTTCATGGAATTATTCTCCCTAATTTGTGTATGTTTCAAAATGTCCGTGATAAAAATAACACATAAACCCATTTTTAAACTATCAAAATTTCCTTCCCAAGGAAATTTGCTCCCCAGGCTTTCCCAGGGACCACAAATCAGCAAAGAAGGACTCAAACTCAGATTTGGATTGTTGTTTTCCAAAAACTTTCAAGTCCTGAATTCCTCTCTACCGACACCTGCTGCCTCCCGAGTGTCTAAGATAAATGCCAAGCGAGGACGGGACCACGAGCATTAAATACCAGGCAAATCAAACAGCTTCTGATTTTCTTTTTGCTTTGTTTTTGAGATGGGTTCTCAGTCTGTTGCCCAGGCTGGTCTTGAACTCCTGGGCTGTACGTCCCACCTCAGCCTCCAGAGTAGCGGGGGCTAAGGACACATAGCACCACGCCCAGCTCTCAAACATAACACTGTATGTACCTTCCTGGAAATCCTAGCTATCTTTACATATTTTTATTTAATTTCAGTGAGTATCAAATGTTAAATATTAAAATTTTAAAAGATGGCTAAGTAAAGTTGTAATGACTATCATCAACTCACCTGTTGAAGGTCTCCGGTGGAGACACTAATGATAAGAGTTGGAATAATCATGAAGCAGGCATTATAGAAAAGCACCCCATATTTCCCTAGTTCCTACAAAAACAAAGAAAACCCCACTGAATATTAGAAATACAAAGCATTAAATTTCCTGGAGCTATGTATATAACTATATATTTACCCAAAGTTAGAACATGCATTCTGACCAACTCTATTGGAATATTTTCAGCAAATCTCCAACAGAAAATGCATTCATTTCAATTCATTTCAATTGCACTATGATTTCAGAATAAATATTTGTTTTACACCAAAAACTACAGACAGAATGGATGAAAAGAAAAGGCACCCACCCATCTCTGGCATTCTCGATGTGTGAGCTTTTCTCTTTTAAAGCATGTTATTCAAAATGAGAACAAAGTACAGAAGATTAAAAAATGTCAACACAAACAACTCCTTTAAAACATCTGCCAGTCTCCACTGAAGGACATGAGGCATTTAGGTCCACAGAAGTGGCCACACCACTCTCCACCAAACAGGGGTGACCTATTGTGATTTTTCAAAAGGCAACAAACATGTTTTTGTAAAACCAGTCACCATGAAAAGAAAAAAATGGCCACACAGATTAAAAAAGAAAAAAAAGCTCACGAAACCAGCCTGTGAGAGAGAACTCCCTCGCCCAACACAAAGAACCAGGAACAAAGAGCCATATGGCGGCTCATCCTCACAGCTTCCTGGAACAGCTGGGCCTCCACTGTGGGCAGACCCAGGCAAGGAAACTCCTGGGCCTCAGCCCCTTGGGATCAGAGGAGGCAGTTCCTGTTGCAGGACCTGACAAATAACCCTTTCCAGTCTACTCACGTCACAGGTGAGGAAACCGAGGGGTGGAGAAGCTAAGGGTCGAAGTCACGATGGCCAGGGAGGATCTGTGACCCACCTCCAGACTCCCACACTCTCAAAACAAGCACCCTGCCCCCTGACTTGCACACTGATTTGTCACTGAAGAATGTGCTTCGCAAACTGTATATTCTGACTGTGCCTCTCATTTCATCCTTTCCCCTCCTATCTCATTTCACCCCAAATTTTCCAAGACTCAGAGTAACAAGAACATATACAGAGAAGATAATTAAGAGGAAATGAGTCATCGATCCATCATATTACATAAATTAAATTACATGCCAACTGTACCAATTCATTTCCATTTTTCACATCATCTTGGAGGCCGGGTGGTAAAGCCTAAAGCCCAGGAGGGAAGATCTGGTACCTTTGGGTCCATTTTCTGCTTGGTGTATACCCCGTTCGCTGCCGTGAAGATATCATTTAAGAACACAATGATATAGCCTTCCAGGTTAAAGGCAAGGTCAGACCTGGCAGGGAGAACAGAGAAGGAGGTCGGTTATTCAGAAACTCCTCACTTGGCTTCAAAGCCCACCTGCTTTCCTTTTCCTAATCAAATCCACGTCCAATCAATGCCGGCAACAACCTAACTACATTTCCATGGCATGTTTTCCCTTCTCTGCTGGAGAGTGGTTCATTTTTATTTGCTTCCAGACAAAAACAAAACCAGCCAATCAGGTGGCTTCAACTGAATCACTCAGAGCTTACAGCCAGGGACTTTACCCTCCCACCAAGCCCTTTCTTTTATATCTGGAAGTCAGCATGATAACTGGTGAGCCCTGACCTTTCTAAGGGACAGACCCACCAAGGGTTTTGTTTATTGCAATGAACAGGGCCATCCCCAGGGTGCAGCCCCTGTGGGACAGCTGGGGAGGGACTGGGCCAGAGGACTGTAGAAGGAGGTGACACCTCCAACTGCTGCCTGAACAGTCCCTGTCCATCAAAGAACAAGGCAGGTATCCCCAGGGTCTATGAAACTCTTCCCAGGATTCCTTATTCCCATGGTTTTGAAAAAGTATTTTTTAAAAGTAATGCCAGTATAAAAATGTCTGGGGAATATGACAGAGGGACTAGACAGAAGAACAATAATTGTTTGTTGTTTTTTTTTGTTGTTTCTTTTTTTTTTTTTGGAACCAGGGATTGAACTCAGGGACACTCAGCCACTGAGCCACATCCCCAGCCCTATTTTGTATTTTATTTAGAGACAGGGTCTCACTGAGTTGCTTAGGGCCTCGCCAAGTTGCTGAGGCTGGCTTTGAACTCGCGATCCTCCTGACTCAGCCTCCCAAGTCGCTTGGATTACAGGCGTGCACCACCATGCCCAGCTGAAGAACAATAATTGGTACCTGATGTGATTCACACACCTGCACTTCATCCTTATAGACAATACCAGACCCATGTCATAAAATCATACGTATAAACTTCCAGGGAAGGTAAACTTTGCCTCTACCCTCTGAGGTTTAGTACCTGGGGGGCTGTGAATGAATGAATGTATGAATGTGTGAATTAACGGATGTATGTATGTATCGATTGATTGATTGATTGATTGGCAGGATTCCACTTAGTTGCCCAGGCTAGCCTCAAACTCCTGGGCTCAAGCAATCCTCCTGTCTCAGTCTTCTAAGGAGCTGGGACTAGACATGTGACCACCACAACAGGCTGGGTCTGGCTAATTTAACAGACAAAAGACAGATTAACAGGAAAAAAAGAATACAAATATTAATATTTTACATGCACAGGAGTTTGCAGAAAAGTGAAACCCAAAGAAGCAGTTCAACACAGGGGCTCACATAACATTTTAACAAAGGAAAGAGGGTTTGGACATCAAGGGACAAATAAACCGTGGGAAGGTGACTTGGAAATATACAAGGGAAATAACGGAGGAGAAAGGTTGTTCAGGGTTTAACCCCGTGGATTCACCGCGGGGCTGGTGGGCTCTGTCCTCCTCCTTCCTGGCGCAGAAGGGGCTCACCTCCCACAGGAATTTACACCTGACTTTGAGGCCTCTGCTGACTCCCCATTGCCTTCAGCTCAGAATAACCTCTACCCCAAGGTGGCCTTTGTGTGGTGGTACATTGGACTCCTCTTCAATGTCAAAGTAAGATCATCTCTAACCAAAGGAAACACAATAGAGTGGTGAAAACTGCATCGAAATCTGGATGCAAATTAAACGACATTTTGCTTGAGACTTCCACTGGTATTACCATCTGTCAGAATGCAAATCCCTTTCAGGCCGTCGTACATCAGAATTCCCCAGTGCAATCACAAACAGGGGATTTTCTCAAAATAAGGGTCTTCTACATCTCTTGCCCACTTATGCTTGATTCATCATGGAGAAGAGTCTGTGTTCCCCAGGACAGCAGAGCTGTGGTAAAACAAACTGAGGCTGGGGGTGTAGCTCAGTGGATGAGCACTTGCTTGGCATACGTAAATCCCTGGGTTCAATTCCCAGCACCGCAAAAATAAACTAAACTGAATTTGGCTGGAGGATGTCTCCAAACTTGAGTCTTTACACAATGAACTACCACCTAACTTAGTACCCAAACCAAGGAGAATCCTGCCGCTTTTGCAACGGACAGCTGAGTCTCAGCCAATCACAGCAGCCAGGCTTCAGGCAGGCAGGCAGTCAACCCTTGAGACCATGGTCAAATAAGGCAAATGCTCAGCTCTAACCAATCAAGCTGCCTCCATACCTCACTTCCATTTTCTGTCCCATCCAAAAATGCTGCCTGGAGCACTGCTGGAGGGAGCTCTCTGAGTCTGTGCTGGCTCTGAGAGCCACCAATTTGCAAACTGTTCCTTTGTTGGAATTCCTTTGTTGGAATTTTGTCTGCTAAATTTGTCCAACATGTTTCTTTTAACAGCTGAATAAGTAGGAAAAGTCAGGATCCTAGAGGCATGGGGAGAAGGAGCCTGGGAGAGCCCGAAGGAAAGTCCTAGAGTCCTCAGTCTCCCCATCTGGGGGCCAGGCGTTCCCAACAGCCATGTTCCGACTCCCTGCAGGGCAACCTGGTCCCAGGTACCATACCATCATTGACTGAGCCAGTGCTAACAGCATAGGAGTATGTGAATAATTTACTTGTTATATAAATCAGAGCAGATTCATGGTTAACCAAATTCACTGTGGTCATTTAGAGAAATCTGAAGACATTCTACTTCAAACTTTTTCTGCCCATGTGACTTGCTTTGGCCAAAAAAAAAAAAAAGAAAAAAAATGTAAGAGGAGGTGACACTCGGAACTTCTGGGCAAAAGTTTGCAAGCCAATGCACAATTCCCCATGTGCTCTCTTCCTGCCAAGGTGACTAAGTCCCCTCTGAGGCAGGGATTTGTCAGGTAGGTCCCTGAGCTACCATAAGCAAGCCCTCCCACAAGCCCTGACTGCCACTGGTTTACAAGCAGTCTGACCAGAAGACACTAGATGTGTTAAACCAGCGAAATGTGGGGGCTGTTCGTTTTAGCAGCATTAACTGGCTCATCCAACCAAGTTGAATCTACAATCACTGGCATGGGGATGAACTAACTTGAATGACAGGAGCGAAGGCTGGGGTCCCAGCTGGCCTTCAGCTCAGCACAGTGAATGTCACCCACCAGGACGGGATCCATTCTGTGTTGTAAACCATTTTTGTAAGTTTTCAACTGGATTCAAGTAGTGGTTTTCAAAGTGAGCCCAAGGAACCCAGAAGAGAGGGACAACCCGTGGCCCCTGCAGGGGGGGAAGGTTGCTTCCACACAGCCCTCCCTTTTCGGGCCCCTTTCCTCCCATGATGTCATTTGAACCAAGTCTCTATGGCAATGCTGTGAGGGCTGCTGCTTACGGTCCGTGGTGGCCCTAATGCCAGAGGTGTGGAGCAGAGCCCAAAATAGGAGCACGGCCTTCCAGGGCCAACCTCAGCCCACAGCTGGGACCAGGGAAGCGGAGGAATCAGAGGAAAACACCAACAATAAGCCTCAGTCACAGCTGTGACCATAACCAGCCCTCATGTTACTGCTGATAGTATCTGTCACCAACTAGCCTATATTTTTTCACCCCTTTCCTGTTCTTATTGTCTACCTGTACAACTGGAGTGGAAGCTTCAGGAAGGCAAGGATTCCTGCTTGTTTTTCTTAACTGTTGAATTCCCAACACGGTGCCTGGCTCAGTAGGTTTGTATGGAACGTGGCCATGAACTTGATCAATGTCCTGTGTGAATTCTCTCATTAAATTCTCACAACGACCCCTTGAGGTGGATGCTGTTTTAACCTCAGTTTTACAGAGGGAGTAACTGAAGCACGAGGGGGTTAGGGAGCCTTCTGTTACTGCAGGAAGTGAGGGAGGAGACAGGGTCCCAGGCATCCTGGCTCTGCAGCCCACTCGCTTCCTTATTCAATATGCAGTGAGTGGCCTGGAGCCCTTGGGTCTAAAGGAGTTCGCAAAACAAGTTTAACTGAAATACTTTCGACCTTTTCTCTCTGGCCTTCATTCAGGTAGGCGCATTTTCTACTTACTATCGCCTGAGCTTTGCCGATGAGGAAACCGATGCCCAGGAAGAACAGAGCTAAGTTGTGAACCCGGGAAATGTAACCGCACGAGTACATTAGGCACCACACTTTAAAAGATGGGAATCTTTGTGTAAACACAAATTTGGAGTGCTCACTCCCACTTTTGCATATTAACAATTAAGGTAACCGTTGGCTTCCGTCCCAAACCTACAACACATGTAATGACAGCAGCCTAGCCCTGGAGTCATCATACACCAACCAGGGTTGGCTCAGCCCAGAACACTTCATGACCGCCCTCTACATCAGCTGCATGCTAAGGTATGGTGGAATGAGAAAACGAATAACACCAAGGGCATTATAAGTCTGTTCTGGGATTTGCGGATGCCGGCCATTGAATCTAGGGCCTCATGCTCGCTAACCACATGCTCTACCACTGAGCTACATCCCCAGCCCACCAATTTTATTTTATTTATTTATTTACTTATTTTGAACCAGGGATTGAACTCAGGGACACTCGGCCACTGAGCCACATCCCCAGCCCTCTTTTGTATTTTATTTAGAGACAGGGTCTCACTGAGTTGCTTAGGGCCTCGCTAAATTGCTGAGGCTGGCTTTAAACTCACGATCCTCCTGACTCAGCCTCCCAAGTCGCTTGGATTACAGGCGTGCGCCACCACGCCCGGCTCCCAGTCCACCAATTTTAATCCACTGTTTTTAATCAAATGCCTAAGAACTCCTCAAATAAAATTTTTCTATTGAAGACACTGGGAAATAAAAGTGAATAGTTCACTACTTTTGGGGAAAGAAAAAGAAAAAACCAGCTGTGTTAGTGCCTGGTGATGCTTGCTGTACTTATTCTCAGACGTAGCCTGGCCAGGGCAGAGCCGGCTGGACCAGCACAGAACTGCGTGGGGCCCCACTGACTTCACAGATTCTCAATTCAACGGCAGCCAGGTGGAAAATGAAACTCTGGGGATGGGGCTGGGCTATTGTCAAAGGCACAAAGAAAGGGTTGAGCAGAAACAGTGCGCAGTCTCACCCGGCTGCGATGAAAGCCCCCAGGATGATGGCGGAGACACTGGCGATGACGCTCAATGAATACTGCTTCCTGTGGTGGGTAAGCAAGCAAGGGGAGGTTAATACAGATCATAGTTCCAAACAAACTGAAACCAGGTCTTAACAGATCCATCGCTAAAACCTGACAATGCTTCATGTAGAGAAGGTGTTTATGATTCAGACCAAATTTATTTCTTAAGCACTTTTCTTAATCTAATTATAAACTGGTGTCCGTGCTCACCAGGGTTGCCGGGGCAAATAGGGGAGTGCTGCTGCAAGGTCTGGTCTGTGTGGACTTGGATAGAGCATTCAAAGGTTAAGATCAAATTCAATACTCAGGCTTAG
Source organism: Glaucomys volans (assembly GCA_020662805.1). Taxonomy (NCBI): domain Eukaryota; kingdom Metazoa; phylum Chordata; class Mammalia; order Rodentia; family Sciuridae; genus Glaucomys; species Glaucomys volans. The sequence goes on from JAJEJO010004034.1 coordinate 20,031, forward strand.
CACATTGAACCATCCACTCAGTTTCATTCAAATAACCTTCACCGCAAAATCGAGAATCACCCTTTCAAATGTCAGCCTGAATATCCTTCTGAGAAACTTTTATACCAACATTACAAAAATTAATTTCTTCTGATGTTCTATTACAGTCACTGCATCTAAACAGATTTCCTGACATTCTGCTCTCTTATCCCTACGTGGACCATCTTCCCTCTCTGTTCCAAAACTGGTATTCATCCCATCTGGCTCAGCAGACTTCCACCTGTTTGGAAGTGATTGATTTTTCTTTTGTAATTTCTAGCGCAAACATGCTATTTGTCTAATGTAAAATGAACATCAGCCACTTGGAGATGACTCGATAGCTCAGATCTGCTGGGTAAAAGTGCTACAGGGGGCAGGGAACACCTGGAGGAACCCAGGAAAAACACGTCACCCGAGTACGATGGTCTCCAGGAGCAGAGTCAGTGGAATGGTGAACTTCCTGAGCACCGTGAACATGGGCAAGCTGTCGGGAAGAGATTCGGGCGAGACGTCAGACACACATGCTGGCTCTTCTCTGAGTTAAACATGTTTCAAATTTTGAATTAAGCCCATTCATTTTCAACTTAAATATAAGAAATTAACCTTAATCCTCATATTTACCTTTAATAAACCACATGAAGTAACAAAAACAGATTAAGTAATTTCATACCACTTTCACGCGCAGATTCAACATAAACCCCAAAACTCCTCAGCTGGCTTTCCTTTTCTTTTCCTTTGCAGAAACTGACAAGCAGATTCTAAAATTCATATGGAAACTCAATGGACCCAGGAAATCAAAACAGTATGGAAAAGGAACGAGGCATCTCCCCATTTCAAAACTCACCACGAAGCTCTGAAAATCCAGACTATCAGCCCGCTCTACAGTTTGTGTAATCTGTTTCATGCTGGTTTATACATGTGATCAGTGAAACAGAATTAAGGGTCAAGAAACAAATCATAATTATGGTCAACTAATTTTTAATACTTTTGAAATTGTACCAAAATAATACAACAGGGGAAAGAATAGAGCTTGCAACAGAGGTCTGAAAAGGTTAGCTGGGACAAATGCACCCAGGCGCAAAAGAATGAAACTGGACTCCTACCTCATACCATATATCAAAAATTACTTCAAAGTGTACCAAGGGCCTAAATATAAGAAAACATAGCAAATCTTTTGACTATGGGTCAAGCAAACCACAATCAAAAAAAAAGAAAACATAGGTAGATTGGTAGTAGAAAAAAGGAAAAAAATAGACAAATTGGACTTCATCAGAATTAAAAGCTTTTACAAATGGATGCTAGTGTGTGTGTGTGTGTGTGTGTGTGTGTGTGTGTGTCTGTGTGCTATAACATGATGAACCTTGGAAACATCACACTAAGTGAATAATTTACACCAATAAAAGACCAATATTGTATGATTCCATCTAAAGGAGGCAAATTCAGAGAGACAAAGTAGAAGAGAGAGAACCAGGAATGAGGGGCTGAGGGAGAGAAGGAATCACTTTAATGAACAGAGTTTCATCGTGGGATACAGATCGCAGTGGTGACCGCATGATGCTGTGAATCTAGTTCATGTGACTGAACTTAAAATGTAACTTTTGCAGTTCAGGAGGCTGAGGCAGGAGGATCGTGAGTTCAAAGCCAGCCTCAGCGACTTAGCAAGGCCCTAAGCAACTCAAGGAGACCCTGTCTCTAAATAAAACACAAAAAAGGGGTGGGGATGTGGGATGTGGCTCAGTGGTTAAGCGCCCCTGGGTTCAATCCTGAGAACTGAAGAAAGAAAAGTACATGAAAACTCATGAGTTCATCAGGGTAGGAAAAAAACTAAACAGTCTTGTGGTCATCACTGAAGGGGGCAGGACACTGATCCACTACTCTGAACATCCATGAATAATGCTCTCATTCTGCCTTTCCTGTGTGAATGGTGGCAGTCTTTAGACCACAAAGGCAGAAGGTCACCATTTTGCAATTTATAATGGACAAGGAGCCTTGGCAAAGGTCATCAATGGCAGCAGCACCATTAGCGGAAAGATGGATGGAGAACGTCCTAAGGAAGACCAGAGAGCGTCCGTAAACTCATCAAAAGTGGGACTGGCTGATCATGGCCCTGTGAGGCAACAGGTAGAGACCCAAGGTTACCAGCACCCTCGGTGAAGAACTGAACCCCAGTCTGCTGAAGCCTCACTTCCTAGAAAAGGCCAGGGGCAGCGGATCCGGTCCCTGGCTCCCACGGGGCAGTGCGTGCTCCCTCCTCCTCCTCCTCAGCCTCCCAGCCATTCCGAGTCCCTGGGGTGCCCTCGGGCCAAGCAGGGGGCAGCAGGGAGTGAAGGCTGCGGGCCTCGCCTGCAGCCACACTGCCTGCCTCCGGCCTCCTTCCGCTCGAATGCACAAACGCCCCTCCACATGGGTCACCCTCTGCACAAACTTCCTCCTCACGTTCTTGAGCTCTTCCTTCCTGTGTGTTCCACGAGGCTACAAACTTCACACCACAGCTTCTGAGTGCAGGATGCCGTGGTCTTGCCCAACTTTCATTTTTATTTTTGTACAGTGATTATTCTGTTTGTTTTTGTTACCAGGGATTGAACCCGGGCGCTTAATCCCTGAGTCACATCCCCAGCCCTTTTTATTTTTTATTTTGAGAACAGGACCTTGCTAAATTGCTGAGGCTGACTTTGAACTCACTATCCTCCTGCCTCAGCCTCCCAAGCCACTGGGATTACAGGCGTGCGCCACCCTGCCTGGTTTTCACACTGGTTTTTTAACAAAAGTAACCAAAGGACACTGAAATGATGTATATGGGAATGTGAGAGGCAGACAGCACACACCTGAACGTGTCTGTTGTTTATTCTCCTGATTAAACCTGGCAAAATGTTCCTGCTTTTATATGAAACCAAAAGTTACATATAACCATATTCATATAAACAAATCTACCCAGATAAATCAGAGCTTCTTTACTTTGATGTCTACAGAGCTCATATTTATACTGAAACATATACAAGAGTATAAGCTTTTTAACATTCCCCAAAACATTGGCCGATTAAACTCAAAACTACAGCTTAGTTTCTTTTTTTTAATAATTTTTTTAGTTGTTGATGGGCCTTTATTTTATTGATTTATTTTTATGTGATGCTGAGAATTGAACCCAGTGCCTCACATGTGCCAGGCAAGCCCTCTGCCACTGAGCCACAAGCCCAGCCCCAGCTACTTTCTTAAATTACTGAATATTATTGTCTTCTCTAAGTGGCCCAAGCAATGTCCTGGAAAATCAAACTTAGTCTTGCAACCACTGAAAGAAGCCAGGTGAGTCACCACCCACTGACTGTCACCCTGCTCCATACCTTAATTTACTTGTGCCTGATAATCCACTGAGGTGGTTTCCAACATAGAGGAGAGGGAGAGGAAACAGCTTCAAATAAAATATAAAAAGAGAGAAAAAAGATTTGGTTAGAGATCTAACAGTGTGTCTTTCTTCATACATAAAAATGGTAACATTCATTCTGAGCAGCAGGCAAATCATCTGAGTTCCTTTGCCTGCATGACTGTGGATTTTCCAGAATCCAAAATACATCCACGAGCCTCTCCATGTAGTCATAACAGTAGATAGGAGAGCGGTGACATCGTTATCTGGGGGTGGGGCTGGGGGGCACACCTGCAAAACAAAGTGAACCCTTGACCTTGTCCACATTAATAGAATATTTTCCTAAAGGATGTGAGCAAGGACCCTCTTGCAGGGAGACCCTGGTTGGACTGGTGGGTTGCAGATGGGTATCTCTACTTTGTGCATGAGGTTAGCAGAAGGTTCGAGAGAGGGTGTGCTAACTTCTATCTGTGCAATACTCCTCTGGACCAAGGCTAAGCTACTGGAATGTCACAGGTTAGTGATCCTTTCAGGGTGCATGCTGGTCACATGATTTTGGAGCTACTTTATTTGTTTTAAAGGTCTACCTTGATTAAACATCTACTAAGGTCAAACAGTGTAACCTTTGTACTTGAATTGAGTTCACTGAGCTCTGAGCCCCTGAGCTATTTTCTGATTGTCAGGAGAAATACTGTTTCAAATGTATTGGAGAAACAGACAAAATGTGAGGTCTAGACCTGTACAAGGAAAGGAAAGTCTCCTTTCATAAGATGTATAAATAACGCAGCACTTATTAACTGATACAATAGTCCACAGCTGTCCCCGACATTTCTTTTTCCACTAATAAGATCTTAAACACACCACTCAGATAATATATGCTTTGACATCTACCATCTACCAAAGACAGTTATAAAATTGTATTAGCAGATTTACTTAAGAAAGAGGATATAAGGAAGATGGGATCATGGATCTAGAAAGTTCCCCTTTACTAGTTAACATTCTGGCTAACAGTCTACAAATTACTCAACAAGAACAGAGCTGACAGGTTCAGAACTTAGACGATCTAGGTATCAAAAAGGAGCAGTTTTTATTTTTATTCAAAATTAAAACAATACTGGCTTCTAGGTTCTGGTAAGTGAGCTAGATTATTCATGCTAAAATCCCCTGGTGTAGTCGCCATCTGGCTAGGCCTCCACCTGTGGGCTCTTTGTCCCTTCTGGAGGGGGTAAGGTCGACAGAGTAACCAACGCCCCTGGGAGAGCAGGTTCTAGACACAGTCTCAAATTTATTAAAGAATTATAGCACTTTTATAGAAGAGGGGAGTCCGAGAACAAAGAATCGGTAGTGTAACATGATAGTCTGTGAGGATGGTCCAATTAGGAGTCACACAGTTTTGCAAAGGGAGGAGGGAGAGAGAAGGATGAGTGAAGCTAACCTGGGGCAATGGCCCTCGGAGGGTCAGGTCACTTGGGAGTTTTCCCCCAAGCATGAATAATCCTGAGTGTGCAGTCAAGGATTTTACCTTCCCGCAGCCTATGGAGCATAGACCCCAGTGGCTTCTTTCTACATCCCCACACCCTGGCTGGAAACTATTTAAAATGCTAGATTAAATAATTTAAAATCTTCATAAAAAGAGGTGGAAAGACAGTGAGGACCTCCTGCCAAAGATAAAAGGAAAAACAGAACCCAGAGACACAAGGATAGCCAGAAGACGGCAGAATTCTATCTCCAAAGTTCAACCATGGTGGAATTCTTCCCCTTTCTAAAACGAAGGTAAAATTTAGACTTCTCCAGATGTTAAAAGACAAAATTGAAACAAATCTAGTTTTGCAGCTCTTATTTGGCTTTACTTCAATTTTAAAATTGGGTAGCCATCTAGACTACAAATGGTTAATGCTGAACCCCACCTTGAGGGCAGGTTCTGTGTGAAAAATAGACTTGAGGTCTAGTTCAACTGGTGCCAGCTCCCAGCTGAGTTATTTGGGTGGTTTGAACATCTGGCCACTTGTAATTGGTTGAGACTCAGTTACCTATTACAAGAGAAGTTATAGTCCATTTACACATCAAGTTAGTTTATAGGTCACTATGTGCAAAGAAATCTTTAGGCCAAACTTAAAATATGTACAGAAGCAGCTTCAGGCCAAACTTAACTCATTTAACACAGACCAATGAAAACCATGGTAATTCATCACAGCAGATCATCACTAACGTAAATCCTAAAGGAAGCACTCCAATCAGTAAGAAACTGCAAAGTGGTGGGGGGGGTAAGAATAATAACAGAATGAGACAAACATCATTGCCCTGTGTACATGTATGACTACACAAATGGTGTGACTCTACTTTGTGTACAACCAGAGAAACAACAGCTGTACCCCATTTGTGTACAATGAATCAAAATAAATTAATTTAAAAAAAAGAAACTGCAAAGTGTGAGACACACCAAGAAAAGAAAGCAGTAAATACATGGTTAGATATAAATAGATATTTATTTTTTTAAAGAGAAAACAAAGGGGCTGGGGATATAGCTCCTTTGGTAGAGTGCTTGCCTTGCATGCACAAGGACCTGGGTTCAATCCCCAGCACAGGAAAAAAAAAAAAAAAAAAAGGAAAAAAGAAAAAAAAAGAAAGAGAGAAAAAATAAAAATATGTTGAAAATTCCAGGGTAACTATACTAAATGAACAGGAACAGAAAAGGTCCACCCACTTCATATTTTTAAACACTTTTATTCACCAAGAAGATACAACAATTAAAAATTTTAAGCACCTACTGATACAGCCTCAAAATATTTTTGAAAAATGAGAATTTTTAAAAACCCTGAAAGAAAGGCCAAGAAACAAGGCAAGTCCACACTCACAGGTGACAGCATAGTCTCTCCCATCCCACGTGCTCCTGTAAAATGTGACTCTGACATTCCCTGCCATCCACAGGTAGAGTTTATGTCCCTTCTTAAAATTGGGTGTAGCTGTTATGACTAATACAGATGATATGTGACTCATGAGAACAGATCATAAACAGCAATGCAGTTGGGGCCTTGCTTGCCAGAAGTCTCACCCTTAAAGTCTCTGGCCTCCATGTAAACAATCTTAACTCCTATGCCCACCATCTTGTAAGGAAGCCCAACTAGCCTATACTGGTGACATAAGGTGAAGCTAGAAAGAACAGTAAGAGAGATTGAATGACTAGCCTCCAGTGGCACTAACCAATCCCCCTGATTAATTCAGTTCTAGCCATTGTCTGTCTGCAACTATACGGGAGCCCTAAACCAAAACTGCCCAGTTGAGCCTTTCTGAAACTCTTTAATTACTGACAGATAATACAATGACTATTGTTTTGAGCCTCTAAGTTATACAATCAAAGATAAGTGGAAGATATCTACAAAAACCCTACCTGTTGATGAAATGTTAAAAGATTTTCCTTTGAGATCAAAAATGCCCATTGTTAACATTCCTATCAACATATACTATACAGTAAAGCAAGGAAAATAAATAAAAATTAGGAGTTTGAAATAAAACTGTAATATTTTGCAGATGACCTGATTGTTTATATAAAAATCCAAGGGAAGCTACAAAAAATTATGATTAATATTCCATATTTTTCAAGTACAAAACAATATAGAAAAGTATTATAAAATATGTGCCTCTAACTTTCCAAATAATATATTTTTAAATAGATGTGCATAAACATAACAAATCACAATAAAAGCTAGAATCCTACTGGGAAAATTATAAAACTTTACTAAAAGGAACCAAGAAAGGATATTTTATGGATTTGAAGATTCAATACTTTAAAGATGTCAATCCTGCTCAAATTGATTTATACTTTCAATGGAATCCCAACCAAATTCCCAAAAGAGCTGGGCACAGTGGCACACAACTGTAATCCCTGCAGCTCAGGAGGCTGAGGCTGTTGCACCTCAAGTTCAAAGCCAGCCTCAGCAACTTAGTGAGGCCCTAAGGAACTCACCAAGAGCCTGTCTCAAAGTTTAAAAAAAAGCAAAGGGCTGGGGATGTGGTTTAGTGGTTGAGCGTCCCTGGATTCAATCCCTGATACCAAAAAAAAAAAAAAAAAAAGACATCCCAAAAGATAATTTTTATGAAAATTGAGAAGCTATTTTCTCTATCATATAGAAATGCAAAGGGTCAAGAACAGAGAGGAAAGCCTTGCTCTGCCAGATGTCACACTTTCTAAAAACTATAGTAATTAAGAATGAGTGAAAATGGTGCAGAAAAAGCAAAGACAGTCCAGTCCAGAAACAGACCCATACCTATCGATGGTGCTTGATATAAATGACACAACAGAAAGGGCAGACTTTTCAATAATCTGTGACAAGTGATTATCCACAGGTGGGGGGATGAAACCAGCCGTTTACCTCACACTGAAGCCCGAATTGAGGACAGGCAGTTAGTGTAGAAATAGGGAATCTGGTCAAATTGAGGAATGGAGGCCATCAGGGTCTGGGAAGTTGGAGATGCCCCTGAGAGATTAGAATGTCAGCATCTCCAGAGTCCTTTTGATCACGCAGGTTACCTGCCTAACTACCCCTCCCAATGCTGCAGGCAGGAAATTGCTAATTGATGCCCCCTGGGCCCTTTGACCCTTCCGCTTCCCCAACTGCTTCTCACCTTTTTGCCATCTCACCGGTATCTCCTGGGCCTAGTCACTTAGGCAGGAAGGAAGAAGCGGACCTAATCTACAAAAGATGCAAGGTGCACTCGCTTGGAATTCTAGAACATCAGTCATGGCCCCCTTCTCCCTTCTGGGAGAAGTCTGTGTTACTATCTTTAAATAAAACCTGTTTCATATGCTTGCCTTGGGGCTGGGGATATAGCTCAGTTGAGTTGATAAAGTGCTTGCCTTGCAAGCACAAGGCCCTGGGTTCGATCCCCAGCACCAAAAAGAACAAAACAAAACAAAACAAAAACACTAAATATGCTTGCCTTGGCGTGCTTCTTTGGTATGACACCTCAACATCTGAGGAAGCAGAACTCATCACCGATAAATGGCGGTATCAATGCCATATGCAGAAACCAATCCCAAGTGCATTAAAAACCTAACTCTGAAAAACTATATGCCTCTAATCTTAAAAAAAAATTCTCATGATTCTGATGAGAGTAGGGAAGGATTTCCTAAGTAAGAAAATTAATGATTAATCATAAAGACTGATAAAACAGAACATCATTAAAAGTAGGAATTCCTCTTAAGATGTATGATTAACAAAATAAAAATATAAGCCACAGAGAGGAAAAATGTATCCTGCAATACCATATGCAACAAAGAGAACTCTCCTCAACATGCTCCTTAACACACACACACACACACACACACACACCAACCAGGAAAGAGCACAAGCTCAAGAGGAAATGAACAAAAGTCAGGCAGAGTCCTTCCTCAAGAGGACATCAAGTGGACACTGAAGATGAAAAGGTGCTCAACCTCATCAGTGAGCAGGGACATGTGAAGTAAATCCCACCAGAGCAGCAAAATTTAAAACAACCAGTAAACCAAAGATTAGCAACAGGGACTCTTATGCCCTCTCATCAGGGTGTGGCTGTGCCTCTTCAGAAAACAGTCTGACACCATCTGCTAAATTTGAAAATATGGGGAGGAGCCAGCAGTTCCAGTCCCTGGTGCAAAGGTACTGTTATGGACTGACCCTGCTCTCCCCGACCCCGGGTTCATATGTGCAAATACTAACCTCCAAAGTGACTGTATCTGGGAACAGGGCCATGAAGGAGGGAATTAAGGTTAAATGAGTTCATATGGGTGGGGCTTTTATCCAATAGGACTGGAGTCCTGATAGCAAATGAATAGACACCAAGAGTGGGTACACACACACGCACACACATGCAGAGGAAAGGTCACAGAAAGACAGAGAGAGAGACGGCAGCTATATGCAAGCCAAAAAGTGAGACTGCACCAGAAAACAACCCTGCCATCATCTTTATCTTGGATTTCCTGGTGAGAAAACACATTTCTCCTGTTTAAGCCACCTAGTCTGTGGCAGTTTGTTACAGTAGCTTAGCTGACTAACACAGGTGCACTGAGATTCAGCCACAAGCATGTTCAGAGAAGTACTTTTTCTTTTTCTTCACCCCTAAACTGGAAATAATCCAAATTATCATGAACAATAGAAAAGATAAGTAAATTGTGGTAGATGTATACAGTGAAAACAAAAGATACAGCATGGATAAATCTAACCATCACAATACTAAGTGAAAAAGTAAGATATTAAAAAAATATAAAAAATTTGATTCCCTTTACATAAAGTGCAAAAACAGGTGAAACTAGACTACGGAATTTAGGGATGCATAAAACTTTAGAAAATTTTACAAAGAAAATAAGTTATTATGGGGCTGAGGATGTGGCTCAGTGGTAAGTACTTGCCTGGTATGCAAAAGGCCCTGGGCCCATCCCTAGGAACACACACACACACACACACAGAGTTATTATTTATAACATTCAGAACAGTGTGTAAGGAAGACTTTGTGGTCCCATTTCATGAGCTGAGTAATCATTTACAAGGGTAATTATTCATTTAATTATATATTTAAATATTATAACTTATTTTCTATGTATAGATCATATTCACCATTTTTAATTCTTAAAATGTTTAAGAATTATACATCATAAAATAAGTATAACACTCGTTTTTTTCATGCTGATTAGGTTGATATCTTTCCTATACCGTAACATTTTGTTTTCCTCCTTTGGCAGATGCCCTTGGTTTCTGCTATCATGAGCATGTGCTTCCACGGACGCCGGATTGTCTCAGGCCTTAGCAACACACAGGAGTGAACTGACCCCATGCCGTCCACCCTCAAGGAACTGTCTGTCTGATTACATCTCCTCAAATCTGAATGCCATCATCAACATTTAATGTCACCTGTCACATGCAATTGCTTGTTGAACTAAATGCCCATCCTAACGTCTGGCACTCACAACCGTTCAATTAAAGTCTGTTTATTTCATAATCCCAGAAGAAATGGCAGACCTTATGATTCCAATTCCACATGGAAAAAAAAAAAATCTCCTTTTTCTTTTTTCCTCGACATATATCCAGCCGTATTCTTCATTTCATTCATAGTTTCTACCAAAAGAGGCTAAAACTGAAAACAGGGATCAGCAAACTAGGACCAGGGGCCAAATCCAGCCTCTTGTGTGTGTAAATAAAGTTTTATTGGAACACTGCTACTCATACTCATTTACATATCATCTAGGGCTGCCTGTGGTTGCAGCAGAGATGATCTGGCCCATAACCAAAAGAGTTTGCCCATTCCTGGTTTAGAATTTTGTCATTTCAGAAGACACATAGTATTTAATGTTAAATAAATAAATATGGCTAAACACATACTGTAACTGTTATTCATAACATCAATGGGCAACTGAAGGGTACAGATCTTTATTAAGAACTTTCTTCCCCTCTGAGCAGTGTGCGCAGAATCAGGCCTAATCTCTCTGGTCAATTTGTAACTCTGTTATTTTCCCACCTTCCATCACGGCTTCCATCACCTACCTTTATGGGAATTTTCTTGTCAAAATCAGGGAAGTGAATTATTTTATTTAGCTTGGACACGTACAGGATCATTATGGTGGCTGCCATCTAAAGGAAAGAAGAGAAACTTCAGCAAAACACCTGGAAAGACTGCTTGAGGAACAAGCAGAAGAAAACAAATTCGACAAAAACAAAACAAAACACAACAGCCAACAAACAAACAAATTCACTCCCCAGGTTCCAGGAAAAATAAATAAATAAATGAATAAGCACTTAGCAGAATGCTGAAGCTGCTTTCCTGGCTCCTATATGGATTCCACCGGAACTACAGGCAGAGTGCCCAGCATCAAGCAGACTCACACACACACCCTCTCAGAGGGCTCCAGGGACCGCGGCACAGGGAGAGAGGGAAGGTTGTCCCTGAGGGTGACCATAGTTGGTGGGGCCACACGTTGATCCGGGACCACATTTCCCATATACTAGGCACAGGGTCCCCTTCCCCCAATAAGGGCTAGTACAGGGGAGAGGGGAAAATAAATTTTTAGAAGAGGTACACACATAAACACACTTTTATAAAAGTTCTATTTTTTTTTCCATAACACAGAAGACAAACTTAGAACAAACAGAAAAGTCAATTTTAAAATGGATTTCTTTTTCTCCTTAATCTACTTCTGGCTAAAATGTCTCATTCACATCCTATAGCCGGGCACAGTGGCACACACCTGTAATCCCAGCAGCTCGGGAGGCTGAAGCAGGAGGATGGAGAGTTCAAAGCCAGCCTCAGCAAAAGTGAGGTGCTAAGCAACTCAGTGAGATCCTGTCTCTAAATAAAATACAAAATAGGGCTGGGGGTGGGGCTCAGTGACCGAGTGCTCCTCAGTTCAATCCGCGATAGGCAAAAAATCCGCAAAACCCACAGCCTATAAATCTGGAATACCTGACATTAAATACCTTCCATATTGTTTGTTTTTTGTTTGTTTGTTGGTCTTTTTGCAGAGTTGGGGATTGAACCCAGGCCTTGTGCTTGTGAGGCAAACACGCTACCAACTGAGCTATATCCCCAGCCCCCCATATTGTTATTTTGAGGAGAAAAAACTTTTATAAAACTTTTATCGGCCGGGCATGGTGGCGCACGCCTGTAATCCAAGCGACTTGGGAGGCTGAGTCAGGAGGATCGCGAGTTCAAAGTCAGCCTCAGCAACTTAGCGAGGCCCTAAGCAACTCAGTGAGACCCTGTCTCTAAATAAAATACAAAATAGGGCTGGGGACGTGGCTCAGTGGCCGAGTGTCCCTGAGTTCAATCCCTGGTTCCAAAAAAAAAAAAAACTTTTATCATCATCTTCCTATGCAAATTTTATAACTTATTCCATTTTCTTCATATTAGGATGCAAGAATTTAAGAAGTGCCTCAACATGACCGTAATTCAAAATCTTTTTTAATTTATTTTTTGTTGTTGATGTAGATGGACACAATTCCATTATTTTATTTATTCATTTTTAGATGGTGCTGAGGATCGAACCCAGTGCCTCACACATGCAAGGCAAGCGCTCCACCACTGAGCCACAACCCAGCCCCAAAATCTTGATCCTAATGAGTTTACAAATAATACTTTGATAGATGTGTATAACTCATACATGCCCTGAATTATAACTGGACTTTGTATTTTTGTCTCACTTTACGATTCTTTGTTTTGTTTTTGAGGTGCTGGGGATTGAACCCAGGGCCTTGTGCTTGCAAGGCAAGCACTCTACCAACTGAGCTATATCCCCAGCCCCTCACTTTACAATTCTTGAAGAAATAAAATAACAGTTAAAATCAGTGCAATGCCAACTTTTTTTTTTTTTTGGTGGTACCAGAGGTTGAACCCAGGGCCCTGAGCACACTGAGCTCCATCCCAGTCCTTCTTATTTTTCATTTTGAGACAGGATCTTGCTAAATTGCCCCAGCTGGCCTCTAATTTGTGGTCCTCTGACCTCAGCCTCCCCAGAAGCTGGACTCATACGCATGCACTTTGGTGCCCAGACATTTTTTTCTTTTAGGTCTAATGGTCTCTTCCCATAACAAGTTGCAAATCAGAAAGACATATACTTGAGCTAAACTACTGGGCTAAAAAACATTGGATTTTTTTTTATTTGGGGATTACCAAAGGCTCATTATCATACACTCACTGTTCTTTTTTTAAAGTGCTTCTCTTCTACAACTTATATTTTAATATAATGTTTTTTGACTGTAAGAAAATACATCATTTTCTTATTATAATTTTTTTCTCCCTAAAATAGTAGAGATACTAATTAGGAAGACATTTAACTGGAATAATGTTTATTCATAAAAGTAACAGGCTTTCCTGATTCACAATCAAAAATTTAATCAACAAATACAATTTTCAGAATTTTAAGTTTTTTTCCCCTTTAAATTCAAGCAAAATCAAAACAAACAATCTTTGGTGCCTGTTACCACTTGTCTACTGAAAATATGGCCAAAATAGGAAACAAATTCACATTAATGGGGAATTTTAGGGTGAGTCAAATAGGCTAGTTTGAAAGCTAATCCAAGCCCATCCTCCTACTTAAGAGGAAAAGTCACAAACTGTAGGAAGAAAATTGCAAACGTGTTTGTTCGGCCATTAGGGAGCTTTATAAAAATTTGAATCCATTGCCAAATTTGTAAATTTGGAGATGTGATATAAAAATTCAAATCCCCTCTTTTTCTTGAAAAATTCCCAACGTCTGACAATAGGGTATGGTGGCACCCATCTTCCTGGCCCTTCTCCTACACAGCGAGTCCACCTGGTACCCTGTGCACACTGCAGGCGGGGCGAGTGTTTCCCATGTCCCTCCTGGGCCGCCTGACCACTCTCATTCACACCCACCAGATCTTGGAGGCTTTGAGTCTTCCACCCCTTGCTTTAGAGTAATTAAATCCAATTATGAACTTAAGGAGTTACTTTTCCACAATTATTCCTAACTGTAGAATAAATAAAATGATCAATGCATGATACATGCATAAATACAAACTCTTAGTGAATCCTACAAGTTGGCACAATTAATATGTGTAAATAATTTTATTTTTTAAAAGGATTTTCTGCCAGGTATTTGGCTTGGGAGACTGAGCCAGGAGGATCATAAGTGCAAAGCTAGTCTCAGGAACTTAGCGAGACCCTAAGCAACTTAGTGAGACTCCGTCTCATATAAAATATAAAACGGATTGGGGATGTGGCTCAATGGTTAAGTGACCCTGGATTCATCCACGGTATCAAAAAAAAAAAAAAAAAAAAGAGAGAGAGAGAGAATTTTCTTTTAAAGTTTCCTTCATGACAGTGACACAGGGACCACAAAATAAGAACCAGTGTTGTGGGCTGGGATTGTAACTCAGTGGCAGAGAGCCTGCCTAGCATGTGTGATGTACTGGGTTCAATTCTCAGCACTGCATATGAATAAAATAAAGGTTCATTGACAACAACAAAAAATTTTTTAAAAAGAACCAATGTTGTAGGGGAAAAAAAAGAAAATTTGTGTCAATATTTCATGTAGTCTCACCAACAATACCAAGATCTTCTGGCCTCGCGCCAGCTATCCGCATGGTTAAGCCATGATCTTAAGCGAAAGCTCTTAAAATGTCATCATATGCACCAGCAACGAGGTAAGAGGCTTATTTACTTTTTTCACTTACCTGACCAATTCCAAGAACAATTGGTGATGGGAAACTACAAGGAACATAAAATAACAAATCAGTTTCGCATCTGAAAAATGTAAAGACAATATAGAAAACAGAGTGGCAGGAATTGTCAAAAAGCCTTAGACAATGAAAACAATGTCAAATATATCTGCTTTTCATTCGTTCATTTCTCTTTCATTTTTTAACTGATCACTGTTAAACTTGGCAAATTTCTTTTGCCGTTTGTGCATAAAACGGCCAACATTACTGTCTACGTAGAAAATGCAGAAGAGCTGATGATAAATTGTTAAAATTAATAATGATAACTTTACGAAGCACACTGAATACAAGAAGACCTCTATATAGAAAAGTATGAGATGATATTTTAAAAACTAAAGAAGAAAGGGCTGGGGATGTAGCTCAGTTGGCAGAGTGCCTGCCTCACAATCACAAGTCCCTGGGTTCTATCCCCAGCGCCACCAAAAAAAAAAAAAAGAAGAAGAAGAAGACA
>JAJEJO010004034.1:35164-57726 GCA_020662805.1 Glaucomys volans
CATCTTGAAAAAAAAAAAAAAAAAAAAAACAGAGCTGTAAGAGTGACTCTACCAGACGTCAGCTACACACACGCGGACACCTGACTTCTGACCAACCCTGCTGAGCCGTAGAGAAAGCTTCCCACCCACGGCGCTGGGGAGCCTGCGGTCGGACCTGGTCCCCACCTCACTCCACACCTCCGCAGCTCATCACGCGATGGCCGTGCACTGCGCAGCCTTCCTCGCTCCCAGTCCTTCTCTGAGTCCTAAGAAAGCCAAGATCTCCCCAAAACACTCGGTCCTCAGTCTGTGTTCGACCTGCATAGACAGGTCAGAGAAGAACAGAGAACAGAGGAGACAGAAGGAGTGAGAGTCAAATCAGCTCCAGCCGAGGCCCCGCAGTGCCGCCAGGTGCGCCTTCCAGACAGAAGCCCTGGGTCCGGGATGGTGAGGACCGCACGCCCCGCCCACCCGCAGGCAGCCTGCCTGTCAGTCTAGGCAGGAAACCAAGGCCAGGGCCCTCCCCCTAGTCAAGACAACCCTGCAGAGCCATCCCAGCCCCACAGCCCCTGAGATGGGGTCTTCCTGGGACTAGGTCACCACCCAGCTGCTCCCTCTTCCTAAGCTGGCGTCCCAGGAGCATCCGCCAGTACACAGCCCAGGACACAGAGCAAAAGTAGCAACCAGTAAAACAGTGACGACGACAAAGACAGAGAAGACGGGACAAAGAGCCCAGCCTAGAACAAAACACGCCTGGGGGGCGAGGACACTTCCTAGTCACCTCGGTCTGTCGCCCCCAGTACGAATAAGAACTGGGTAAACAAGAGCTCAACGCTGAAACACAGCACAGCCAAAGGAGATGGAAAGAGAGCACAGAGGCCCAGGAATCCAGCGAAGGACCAAAACACCCCAATTGCCGTGTGGATAGATACCTTTCAGTTCACCAGGAACTCAACAGTCATTGCTGAAACCACTGCCCGCACCTCAGCGAGCACAGAGCACGGGAGACAGACAGACACTGCCAGACGGAGCTAGCCTCCGAACCTGCTGCAAAGAACTCGGTCAGAGAGAAGATAATTCAAAGCTAAATGAGAAGTTAGTTTTCCTGACATGAAGGGGAAAAAAAAAACATACTGGATCTTCACGTCTCACAGAGCAAGGAATTTCAGAAACATCTGTGAAAGGATGCTCAATAAGCCTCACTGTGGGGCACACCTGCAATCCCAGAGACTTAGGAGGCTGAGGCAGGAGGTTGGCAAGTTCAAGGCCAGCCTCAGCAACATAGCAAGACCCTGTCTCAAAATAAAAAATAAAAAGGGCAGGGGATGTAGCTCAGTGGGAGAGTGCCCCTGGGTTCAATCCTAGTACAAAAAAATAAAATAAAATAAATAAATAAATAAATAAATAAAATAAAAAAATAAAAATAAAATAAAATAAAATAAAAAGAATGTCCAACAAGAGCAATATAGCAGCCATGAACTCTCCACAGAAACCCTGCTTGACAATGGAATTCCATCAACAAGGAGAGAAATTGAAGTAATGAACTCTGGACTACAGAGTGTGGTGAAAGGGTGACTGGTGATTACCATGTCATGTAAATGAAGAGCAAATTCAGACAAGAATAGGCCTGCAATTCCAGAGTGCTACCTCATCAGACAAGACCAGGAGGGCAGGGGGATGGAAGGAGCAGGCACACACCCCACCCTTCATTGCAGAGAAGTCATTGGTATAAATTTTGAAACAAGGGCTTAAAATTTACATGATGACTGTAATGTCTTAATGTTTTTAATGACTTCTTAATCGTAAAGGGATCTTTTCAGAACTGCTAACCCTTTTGGTGAAGAAATATATCATATCTTCCGTATCTGTGATTTCCCCATCATATGTTTTGTGGATCAAACATTTCCAGCGGGAAAAAAACTGGATCTGCGCTAAACATGCACAAACTTTTTTCCCTAAATTACACAGAATAACAACCATTTACACAGCATCTACATTGTATTAGGAATTCTAAGTAACCTAGAGGTGGTTTGAAGTACACAGGAAAATATGTGTAGGTTATATGCAAATACTGAAACATTTTATGTAAGGACCTGAGCATCTGGGAATAGGTATGCTCGGGGAGTCCTGAATCAAGCCCCACAAACACTGAGGGATAACAATATTTGAAATCAACAGTTCTTTGAATTGAACTGCAATTTCTCTTGTCTCCATTGAATTCAGTTAAAGCAAAATTTCACAATAAGCTCTCTCCCAGTGACTGTGTCCTGAGATGTTGTGCCCTTCCATCATGATATTCTGCCTCATCTCAAGCCCAAAAAGGGAGTCAGCCATTTATGGATTGAGATCTTTAAAACCAAGAGCCCCAAATAAACTATTCCTCCTCTACTTTGTTCTTGGCAGACCTGATTAAAACAGAAATTGGCATGGAGAGATTGGGTAGTTGCTGTGAATAACCTGACCATGTAGTTCAGAGCTTTTCGAACTTTTTGGAATTCGTGAGAGCAATTTTGAAGTTTGCCAGCTGGAAAAGTTTTAGATTGTTGTTAGTGGAGCTTAATGGGCAATTCTGGTGGGAGTTCAAAAGATCAGAATGCGGATAGGACTATGGACAGTAAAGACTGGGCTCATGAGATTTCAGAGGAGCAAGACTCTATTGGAAACTGGCTAGGGGCCATTCATGTTAGATTCTGGCAAATAGGTTGTCTACATTTTGACCATGTTCTGAGACTTTCTGTGGGGCTGAATTTAAAGGTGACAGACTACTTAATCTGGTGAAGGAAATGTCAAGGCAGCAGAGCAGTCAGGTAGCAGCCTAGATATTGCTGGCAGCTTTTAACTAAGTTTAATTAAGAGCAGAAAGCAAAACAGAAAGATTTGAAAAACTTATAATTTGGCCAGAAAAATGAGAGTAAATATGGGCCTAGGGAAATTGTGACTGTTAAAGACATTACAGCCACTAAAGAGATGCTAAATACTTAACCCAGAGATAATAGAAAAGATGGCTTGAGGGCATTTCAAGAATTGCCAAGACCACACCCATCTTAGGCTCAAGGGTGTATAAGCAAAAATTCCTTTGAGAAGAGACCATTGGGGCATTCTGCTTGCATAGGGAGGCCGAGGAAGTTGTTTCACTGTGCTCAGTCATCCAGGTACTCAGAGGCTGCTGCAGCCATGGTCTCAGGAGACTTGGCTACTGCTCAAGATGGTGGTAGACCTTGGCATCAACCACATGGTGCAGGTTCTGCAGAACTGCAAAATGCTGGAGTCAGGAGACCATGGAGGCTTCCACCAAGATTTCAGAGTTAGGCCTGGAAGGCCAGGCAAAGTGCAGCACAGTCAGAGCCCTTCAGGATGACCCTGAGCAAGCAATGCATGAAGAGTAAGAAGCAAGTCAAAGTTGCAGTAGAGAGCCCTGAGATTGAGACATGCCAGTAATCTGTTATGTCTGCTGAAGAAAACTGTAGGAATGGAGCAGAAGAAACAAGCCAAGAGAGAGGCCATGCAGGCTGCAACCAGCAAAGTCATAGGGGCAGAGCTATACAAATCCGTTGAAAAGAACATCATGATGCCATGTGCCCCAGATACCAGGCGTGGACTTATTTGCCCAGGTGGCTTTCAGTCTTGTTTTGGTTCCATCATTTCCTTCTGTTCCCTTACTGCTCCTTTATGGGAATGGAAATTTTTACTCTGTTACATACTGGATATATATAACTTGGTTTTGATTTTTAGAGGGGCTCATACTGAGAGTTTTCCTTGAGCCTCAAGGACATTTTGAACTCAGACTTTTGGGTAGTGCTAGAACTGTTAAGACTATAGGGATTCTTGGAAATGGATTAAATATATTTTGAATTGTGAGATTGGCATATGCTTTTGGGGACAAGGGGCAGAATCTTCTGATTTAGATATGAGGTATCCCCAGAAGCTCTTGTGTAAGACAATGCAAGAATTGCTTGGAGGTGGAATGGTTGGATTGTGAGCTGTAACCCAATCAATGGACTAATCCATTGACATGGATTAACTGGATGGTACCTGCAGGCAAATGGGGAGTGACTAGAGGAGGTAGGTCACTAGGAGCATGCCCTAGGGGTGTGTGTGTGTGTGTGTGTGTGTGTGTGTGTGTCTCTCTCTCTCTCTGCTTTCTATTGCCATGTCCTGAACTGTTTTCCTTCACCATGTCCTTCTGCTGTGATATTCTTCGTCACTTTGTGCCCAGAGCTATGATTGGCGGAACATGGACCAAATCTCTGAAATCATGAGCCAAAATAAGCTTTTTGCTTCAGTGCAAAGCCTGCAGGTGCCCATTGTACTTCACTTCCTATGTCTCAGAATGCTTGAAACTTCTCAGAATAAAAGTCAAAAACCTGATTGTCCTCAAAAAAGCCAAATAATTAAATAAAGGCTGACTTTTTTTCTGACTTTTTTGGATTAAAGAAAACAATTTAGAAATAAATAAGCAAACAAGTAACATCTGTAATATAGAACAATTCTTATCAAAAGAAATTAGGGCTGGCTGGAGGCACTTGCCAAGCATGCATGAGGCCTGGGTTCCATCCCCAGCACCACACACACACACACACACACACGCAAAGATGCAATCTACGTATCCCTGTCTCCATCTATGTATCTATATGTACATTCATCCACCTAAAAAGATGTCTGAAATTATTGCTTCATGTTAACTGTAAGAAATTTTTAAAATTTCAATTTAATATTTCTTTTGTTTTAATTTCTTATAAAAATGACAAAAGAATGACTATTTTTTTCTTCAATACCAGGGACTGAACCCAGGGCCTTGAGCATGCCAGGGAAGTATTCTACCACTGGGCTGCACTCCCTGGCCCCAGAGTGGTTTTTCTTTTAAAAAGACAGGAGAGACATTTCAAGATATTTATTCGAGATAGTGGGGATATGGATCATTATTTTCTGCCTCTGTCCTCCTAGGATTATGGGCACATGCCACTGCATCCAGCTCTCTTGAATTTCTGAACTGAACTCTTGTAGGAGTGGATATAAGGAAGTAGAACTGTGTGGACACCACTCTTCCAAGAGTCTGACTCTGAAATGAACAGAGGGGGGCAGACGTGGGATTGAGGAGGGTGTGCATGTTTGAGAAGCAGCATGCTTTCAAGCTGATGGAAAGGAAGCTGCCAGTGCAGATGAGAAAGGAAGGAGCCAGAGGAGGGAGTGTCCAGAACCAAGGGCAGAGTTTGACCTTCCTCCCACAAGAAGAAAACACCTCACCTCAGCAGAAAGGAGAAGGAGGGTCTCATCTGATGGTTTCCATTTTCTGAATAAAGGATCAGAGGAGAAGGGAGGAGTGGGTGCGTGGTAGGTTTCAGGATGAAGCAGAACCTGTGAAAGAGTCATTCTAAGACAAGAAAAGCAACTAGCAGGTCCTCAGGATGGCCCATCGAGGACTGTGGTCACAACTGAAGTCAAACCAGCCAGCACAGAGGTGGCTTTCCACCCGGACACTCAGAGCTGTTCCAGTGTTGAAAGAGGAGGGCAGATGACAAGGACATCCATGGACAGACAGAAAGGATGCTTCCTTGCCCCTCCAAGAGCAGTTCTCAGAGGGACCAGAGAAGTGACACCAGAAGGGACGGATATGGCAAGAAATGAGTCAGGAGGAGGCACAACAGGGTCAGGGAGGGGACATCTGCAGTGGGTGTCCTAGAGAGGGCAGGGTCCTGGGAGGAGCCATGGGAAGTGTTGGGAATGGGTCAGACTGGATCAGTGCATGGATCCTGAAGCCTGGGGAAGGTGACCAGGGTCAGGGTGGACGGGAAGTGGTCTCCACAGGATTGATCACCAGAAGGCACTCAGGAGTCATCACAGAGGGGACAAAAAAGGAGTGAAAAATCCAGAGATCATGAGCCAAAAGGACCCAACCCCATGCTGGCCCAGCCTGTGGGGCTTCAGAGATCAAGTTTCTCCTGGGTGGCAGAAGGGAGCAGCGTCTCCAGGAAAGAACCAGGTTTTCACCCAATTAAGAGAAAATCAGGAGTTGGTTTTTATTTTTTAATATAGTCTTCTAATTCCCACCACTGAAGACTCCTATTCAGTAACTTTTATAAAAACCTGCCCAAGTGATTCCGACAACCAAGCAGGATTGGAAACCACTGTTAAAGGAGACCAAAACCCTGCGATGAATCATGAAGTAAACAAAGCAAATACTGAGCAAATATTTGTTGGACTGTTTCAGTCAGCTTTTGCACTGCTATGACCAAAAGACCCAACAAGAACAATTCTAGAGAAGGAAAAGTTGATTTGGAGCCTCATGGTTTCAGAGGTCTCAGTCCATAGATGACCAGCTCCATTCCTCAGGGCCTGGGATGAGCAGAACATCATGGCGGAAGAGTATGGGGGAGGAAAGTGTCTGGGAACGTGGCGCCAGGAAGCAGAGAGAGCTCTGCTCAACGAAGACAAAATATACACCCCAAAGGCATGCTCGAGGGCCCCACCTCCTCCAGTCACCTACCTGCCTACAGTTACCACCCAGTTAATCCTTATCAGGGGACTAATTCACTGATTGGGGTAAGGATTCATAATCCAACCATTTCGTCTCTAAACCTTCTTGCATTGTCTCACACATGAGCTTCTGGGGGACACACACCTAAATCATAACAGACTGAGGACAACTAAGTTCCATACTTTTCAGTATCATTAGTAACTTCTTTCATGGCAGTGTTAAAAAGGGGGGAAAGGGGCTGGGGTTGCAGCTCAGTGGTAGAATGCTTGCCTAGCACTGGGTTCAATTCTCAGCACCACATAAATAAGTACATAAATATATCACGTGCATCTACAATTAAAAATATATTTTTTAAAAAGGCAGGGGGAGGACCCCAAACCACAACTGCAACTGCAAACCACCTGCAAGACCCTCAAAAATCTAATGCCAAAGAAGCATGAGTGTAACCACCTGGCCACAGATTCTCAGGTGACCTTGCTTTTTCTCCAGTCCCATCAAGGTCTCAGAGGGTCTCATCCTTCCAAGGCCATTCTTTCCAACCAGGTAAATCTAGCATTACAATAAACTGAAACTAGCAAATAACTAAGGACACCCAATAGTTCTGTACCCTAATG
Source organism: Glaucomys volans (assembly GCA_020662805.1). Taxonomy (NCBI): domain Eukaryota; kingdom Metazoa; phylum Chordata; class Mammalia; order Rodentia; family Sciuridae; genus Glaucomys; species Glaucomys volans. The sequence continues at coordinate 42,233 of JAJEJO010004034.1, forward strand.
GGAAACAATCTGTCCAAAATGAAGAGGAAAAAAAAATCCCCTAAACTACATTCCCACAGCCCTGTGAATGAGGGAACTATGGAAAGATCCTTCCTTCTGTCCGCCACACAAGATTCTATCCTCAAGTAGCTCACGCGTGGATCGGATTTCTACCGTTTCTTGCTGTAACCAAATCACTGCGGCCCTCCTCCCCTCAAAAACTTGTGCCTGGAGCATTTTGAAAAAAGAGAAAGAACTAGGTTGTTTGAACAGAGCTCTCCAACTGTATAACATATTACGTTACAGAAATGTGAAAAATGTTTACTTATAAAGGTTATAAGGGCTCTCGGCTTCCTGGGGCAAAAACTCCATTTGCTCCTTCTGTCACGGAACCAAACCTTTTGCTGCATTTTTATTTTTTATTTTTTGCAGTGCTGGGAATGGAACTCGAGCCTTGCATCTGCTGGGCAAGCGCTCTAACTGCGCTAGGATCCCAGCCCTGGACCTCAATATTTTAAAGATTAAAAGGCTGCGGATGAGATGTCTCATCACAATTCTTTCTGGTGGAGTGCTTGTCCTTGACCTTCACAGAGTTGACCAGGTTTTACAGGCCCCTGCTTCCAACAAAAGGAATGTTTTCTAGAAGCACTAACCACTTGACTAGTCAGCATCCCACTCACAGCAGTGCACAGGGGGGGACTGATCTGCAGCCTTCCTTTGACATATCTACTGACCACTCTCAATGAAGCCCATTAATGGCATTCTCCGGTTTTTAATTGTAGATGTGAAGCTTTCTTTTTCCTTTCCTTAGCTTGCATTCTATGGGTGAAATGATCTAGGGCTAGGTTCATTTCCATTTCTTTGAGGTTGGTGTTTTCTAGGGACTCCGAGAAGCCACCTGCAACACACAGTTAGAAGCCTGTTAGGATGTGGATCTGAAATGGCCCCCAAAAGCTCTTGTGTTGGAGTCCTGGTCCCCAGTGCAGCAGTATTCAGAGGTGGGGCCTTTGAGAGGCTGGACTGGTTGGATCAGGAGGGCTCGGACCTCGCCCGTGGATTCATGCATTCATGGAGTCAGCTGCAGTGGGTTTGGGGAAACAGCTCTGTCATAAAGGAGACTCTCTCTGCTTCCTGGTCGCCATGAGGTGAGCAGATTTGCTCCACACAGGCTCCTTGCCAAGATACTCTGCTCACCATAGGCACAGAAAACATGGCCAGGTAACTGAGGACTGAAACTATGAGCCAAAATCTTTCCTCCTTAAATTATTTAGTCTCAGGAATTTTGTCACAGTGACAGAAAGCTAATTAGCACAAGGCCTTGTAAAGAACATCAACAACTGGGACAGGGCTGTAGCTCATTGGAAGAGCACAAGGCCTTGGGTTTGAGCCTTAGCACCACCAAAAAAAAAAAAAAGACAGTCACAGGGTCACCAAAGAGTATGCCAAATCTGCCCCTTCCCTCCATATCACCTGCCCACCCCCACTCGGTGATCACCTAGGACACTGCAACAGCCTCCTCCCCCATCAATTCTCCACCCCCAGCAGCCGCCTAAGCCTTTTTTTTTTTTTTTTTTTGCGGTGCTGGGGATTTAACCCCGGGCCCTTTGCTTGCGAGGCAGGCGCTCTACCAACTGAGCTACATCCCCAGCCCCGCTAAGCCTTTTTAATCACACAAATTATGCCGTGTCACTCCAAGATTGGAATGAGAATCCAATTTTGTATTTAGACTAAAATTAAAACTATCAATCTCCCTCGTCCACCCTGGTTCCCCAGTATCTGGTGTCAATACAGAAGCCTGAGTGACTGAGTCTGTTACTCCTCTGCTTGACACTCCTCCCATATCCCACCTCCCACCTCGGGCAGAGCAGCGCCAAAGGCCAACACCCTCTACCTAACCATCACTCTCAGACCTCACAGGACCATTCCTGCCCAACACACTTCACTCTTCCAGAATGTTCTTCCCCCATCTCCCAGGGTGCCTGGCTCCCTCATCCCACTCAGGTCTGGGCCATATGTCATCTTTAGCTCTCCAGTGGCCAAGGATTTAATCAATCACACCTACGTAAGAAGCCTTTGTACAAACTCAAAACCTCAAATACTCCCACACTCCCTAACCTGCTACCTGCCACATTTTCTTCTCCAGAACCCTGGTCACACCTGACATAAATATTAGCAGTTTATTGTGGGTCCCCTGGGACCTAACCTCCATGTGCGGTTAGGGATCTCCATCTGCTGGATTCCCTTCTGTCCCCCAGGGCCTGGCACCACCACTCAGGTGCACACATCGTGGAACAGATAAAGGATATGATTCCGGGTCTTCCCTGCCTGGCTCCCGGTGGTCTCCTACTCCTTCCAGCCACCGCGACCTCTCCCTTCTCCTCCAGTATATCAAGTTCATGGCTGCTGCCTGACATTGCTCTTGCCTGGGACATCCTAGCACCAACCTCTCCACCCACACTCTAGTGTCATATCTGAAATTGCCTTGTTTATTCTTAAAACTGCTCTTTTATTTTCAGCTATTGCTCAGTAAATATCTGTTGGGGGCGCAACCTTGGAGCTCCGTGGGTCTTAGTTTCCCCAACTGTAAAGCAAGAAAGCTGAAGATATTCCTGGGTCTCTTCAGGCTCAACTTTTTTGACTTTGATTCTCACAGCACAGTATAGTGACAGAGTCTTCACGTATGACAAGTCGTGCCAAGCCCTGGGAGGTCATTAACAGGTTTGTAATCATCTAAGGAAACTGCTGACTGTGGCATTGGTCCCAAGACACAGAGAGCAATTAACCCCGAGGCCGGGTTTAAATCCACAGTTCTTTCAAGACTGCGACCGCACTAGGAGAATTAAACAGGGTTTCCAGTCCTTACAAACAGGCTCAAGGAAGCACGGATCTGCAGGTTTATGTCACACTAATCCAAAAAATGACATCATATGAACTTCTGATTGTTTCCCTCGTTCTCCATGAGCATCCTGGATGTGAGGGGCCGACCTGACGCGGAGCACCTGGACTCCTGCGAAGCCCTGCTGGTTTCCCGTCCGCCTCCCGCTCGCTTTTCCCGCCCGCCGCTGTGGGCAGTGCGCGCCTCGCTGCAGCTCCCCAAGCGCAGCTCCCGCAGGCGCGGTCCCGCCCGAGACCCGGCGCGGAGCGGCTTTGTTAGGGGGCGACCTCGGGTCGGAGGAAGCCGGTCCCCGTGCGGGGCCCCCGCCCGCCCGCCCGGCCGGCCCGCCTCACCCGTAGGCGGTCAGCAGCGCCTTGTTGACCAGCACGAGCAGGAAGGAGCAGGCCCCGTAGAACAGCGCCGACAGCAGCCGGGCCCCCCGCGAGGGCGGCCGCGCCGCGTCCGGCTCCGCGCCCTCAGCCCGGCCGCCGGCAGTCATGTCCCGCGGACGCCACGCCGCGGCCCCGGCCCCGGCCCAGCTCGGCCCGCCCGGCCGGCGCCAAGAGGGCGCGGCAGGAACAGGAAGAGCCGCGGCGCGCCGGGCCCGCCCGCCCCGAGTGCGCCCCGAGTGCGCCCGGCGGTGACCCCGGAGCGCCCCGCGCCCGCCCGACCCGCCGTTCCCTCCGGGGCGCTGCTGGGGAGGAGCCGCCTCCGTGAGTCCCGGGTGTGCGCGGCTTCCCTTTTCCTTCGGGACCTTCCTGTGCGTGGTCACCTCCAAGGGAGGCGCAGACGTCCAGCTCAGGCAGTGCGCACGGCCGACCACCGCCCAGCGGCCTGTGTCGCCCCCGCACTGGCCCTCGGAGCCCCACTCCAGTTCTATTAGTGAACGTTAGATTTGGGTTTCTAGAATCCCAGGTAAACGGGGTGCACTTCGAGAACTTCGTCTAAATGAATCCGTACTGAGGGGCGTTCTGCACTCCGTGGGTGGTTCCTGCGACTCCCGGGGTCCGTTCACTTGTTGGAGATGCTAACAGTTTGGCGTCACCATGAGAAATGCTTCAGTGACTAGCGGTCAAGTGTTTGTGGGGATCAGATCCATCTCGAGAGGAATGGGGGGGGGGGGGGGAGGCTCAGGGCATTTCTTGCCTCTGCGCCCTTTGTGGTGGGTTCTGTCCTCACCTGAGGCTCTTTCCTAAGAGGAAAGCAGTTAAGCATCAGTGATTCTAGGCAAATGAATGAAATCCCCCCAGAACTGCCAACGCTACCAGTCTACCTTCTCTAGCTTTTATGTGTCCCATACTTTCATTCTAAATAGTTAACTTTAAAAATCTCAAATTTCAGATTTTGGAAATGCTAGAGATTAGTGGTGGTACAGGCCTGTGATCCCAGCGACTCAGGAGGCTGAGGCTGTGGCAAGTTCAAGGACAACCTCAGCAACTTGGGGAGACTGTCTCAAGATAAAAAATAAAAGGGCTAGAGATGTACTTCAGTGGTAGAAGACCCCTGGGCTCAATCCCCCAAAACACATACAGTCTAACGATTTCCAGTTAAAGAGTTGAAGCCTAATTGGATAAATGACAGAAAAACTGTTTTCCTCCTGTACACACTGAACAACCCTAAAAGAAAAGGCCCTATAGTTGCAGCGGTGTAAAAAAGATACCTGGGATGAGACTGGAATGTAATATAAAACACACTCAAACTCTTTTGATGGAAAACGTATAAGTCCTAGGCATGTTTCTAATTTTTAAGACTCATATCATGGTTATATTTTTGGTAGGAAAAATTATAAAAACTTCAAGGATAACCATATACTCTTTAAGCTTTAAATTAAAATAAAATTTTATTCAAAGCATCTTTTAAAATTACAGCATGTGTATTCATATGCTGTTAAATCTGCCAAACTACAACTTAGCCACATGAAGCATAAAACACTTCAAAAGTTTGAATGTAAACCACATTTTTAAAACAAAAAGCAGTCTTAACACACCTCAAATTTTAGATGCCAATGTTTTTGTCCAAGGATATAGCTTATATCAAAAAAGAATCTTTGAACTGGTTCTACAGTAGAGTTGTAATAATTTCTTAAACTACTCCAATTATACAAATAAAAAATGTCTGTGAATATAACTACTATGGTGGACAAAAGCTGACTGGAGGAATAAACAAACAAAAACCCTTACTTTTTTTAAGGCCTTAAATTTTATCACCTATGAGTTGGCAAATATTTGTATTTTTAAAATTTGTACTGCCTTTCTTCTAAGTTTATCAGATTTTCTCAAGACTAATGAGTGTTGCTTTACAGTTCATATAAATCATATTTGAAAGGAAAATTTCTAGAGTAAATGTTGAGACCTAAACCAAGAAAATTCAGATGCTATGGTCTCTCTGACCATGCTTGTAAGTGCTCCAAGTTAAAATTCTATATACCAGATTACAAACAAAATTCTTAGACCATTACAAATATAAATTCTCTTATTACAAAAAAAATCCCTAAAGATTTGTAATTTACTGTACAGAGGAATTACATTTTTAAAGTATGTCCTCATCATACACATTATTGGTAACTATCATTTCTTTCACACTTCCGCTCCTCCCCAAGACATTTACAAAACGCCCCTTCCCGAGGCTGCGACCTGTGTACTGCCACACACTGGGATGTTCGGATAAAAGAAGCCTACCTTCTGGATCATGTAGGGCACCACTTCAACTCAAGAAAAAAAAAGGTGCTGAAGAGCCCGTCTTTCCCTCTACTACTCTTGAGGTTCACGCCAATTAAGCAATCTGTAAATTACCATGCTTTGCATGTCATTTAATTCAGCCTAAAACGAAAGCTAAAATGACGGAGGTTTCTGCCTCTGTAAAAAGGAGGTGACTGCCCAGTGCTTGATTTCCTGTTCATGCTTCAGGACATAAAGTGGTGCTGAGTAACTTCATCTATTTGGAAAAACCACCACACAAGTTAACACACTTGCAGTTTAAAACTATTCCAGAAGCCTACATATCTGAGTAGCTAATATTTTCTGCAGTTTTAACTCATAGTTAAATTTAGTGAACACAAAATAGCTTGGCATGTTATTCTGAAGTAAAGCAGGAAGGTGGCTTTATGCACTGAAAATATAAATATGGAGGCTTCCATTTGCTAATAATCCTAAAAAGCAGTACAACTAAAATTTAGTGTTTGCTAACAAAAGATCTAAAACATTTCACTACAAAACAACCCTGTGGATGTCCCTTTTATTAATAAAAATCCAAGTGCCAAATCTCATTACAGGGCCCATCGTATATAAAAAAATACCAATTCCCATGTTACCTAGACTTTGCAAGATTAATCACTCAATTTCAGCAAATGTGAAATGTGCAAAAGTTCCGAAGTTAACATGTTAAAAATGACAAGTGCTTCTCAAACTAAAACATTATAGTGAATTATAAAGCCCCAGAAAGATAAGAATAAGACTGATTTTTCTCCAATTTTGAAAATTCTGAACTACTGTGCATCTTACCAAGATCCTCAAATATCTATTTTCTTCCAACTCCGTAACTTAGATCATCATCCCAAATAGTCAGCTTCCCATTTCTCAAGTCTCATTGGACATGTGCTATTTTGCAATTTAAAATATATTTCTTATACACATATTTTATACTTTCTTGCTTGCTTCAGTGTTTACAGTATTGTTAAACATATTAATATACATTGTTAAAAATGATCTTATAAATAGTCTCTTTCAACCTTCTTTGGCTATTTGTACCATTCTGTTTTTTTCACAAGTGTCTTATTCAGAAAGTGCTTCCTGTGAGAACTGCTTCCAATGAATGCATTAAACTTGCAAAATCTAGCTTCCCACAATATGTAGTTTTCTACCCTGTACTGTGCAGTCCATATTTACAAAATATTTTAAACTTTACATCCCCTCTATTTCCATATAAAAAAAGTGCAATTCTCTCTCACCCCATAGTCTGGGGCAATAACATTCTTCATGAATTTCTACAGAATAGCAGCCTATGATAAGCAAATAAGGTGCTTAGCTTATGCCCAAGGATCTACTTTATAAGTACATGGGCAGTACTTCTGTACAGTGGAGAGTCTGTGCAGGCTACTGGCGGAGCGGTGCCCCCGTCAGGTTGGCCAGCTCGATGAGCGCCAGGGCTCCATGCAGGCGCTCCCGTTGCTCCTGCAGCCGGCGCTGGGCGCCGCTCTTCTCATCATCCTCCTCGTCAGACTGGAGGTACTCCAGAGGGTCCTGCTGCTCCTGGTCAGCCTTCTGAACCAGCTTGCCCTTCAAGGTGGGGGTGCGCTGCTCTCTCATTTCCCAGTACCTGCATGAAAAGCAGATACATTGTTTTATGGTTGAAAAATTTCCAGATATTTACTTTTGGTTGAAAAAAAGTTCTTCCATACAGTATTGCTGTTCTGTGTTCCAGTTCTAAAGTGATTTCACATACATCACATATACTCTCCATTTACTGATAGAAATTAACTCAAGTTCAAAGAAGTGAAGACTCTTGCTCATGCTTCTATAATCAAAAACTGGCAGTTCCAGATTTTATACTTGACTCTCTAATCATAAGTTTTTACCATTAAACCACGGCTGCTCTTGAGCTACATCCCACTAGGAAGTGGATTCGAGTAAAACACAGAAATAGTAGGAAAGAGTCATTAGAAACCTATCCAGCTGAGCACAGGAGCACACACCTCATTCCTGCAACTTGGGAGGCTGAGGCAGGAGGATCCCAAGTTCGAGGTCTGCTTCAGCAACTTCATGAGACACTGTCTCAAAAAGAACTGGGGATGTGGTTTGGTGATAAAGCACCCCTGGGTTCAACCCCCAGTACCACAAAAAACTATCCTGTCCACAGGATGGCAACCTCTGATAGACTATGTAAAACATTTAATTCCCCAAATAAACAGATTAATATCTGTAATGCATAGTGTTTTCAAAAACTGAACAATACAACCCTTATTCTACTATATGAGCAACTAATAATTCACAAAAGAAAATACATATTTAAATGACAGCACCATCACATACAAAAATGTCCAAAGTCCAGTACATTAATGTTCATAGTAACTTTATCTGTAATAGCTAAAAATGACCCAAAGGAATAAACAAGTTGAAATGTAGCCACACCATGGATTACTACTCAGCAACAAAGAAATGAAAAGCTAACACTGAGTGTGAATCAACCTCAGTATACTTATGTCAGAAGCAAGACAAACAGGATATATGCTGAGTATGTTTATATAAAACTTTAGAAAATGCAAACTGAAAGTGACAGTAGGTCAGTGTTTGGGGGACTAGGTAGGGTGGGGGAGTTACGAAGGGGGAAGTAATGGTCATGTCCACCATCTGGATTGTGTTGATAGTCTCAGAGCATAAACATGTCAAGATGTATCAAGTTGAACATTCCAATTATATACAATTTATTATATGTCAGTCATACCTCAACAAAGCTGTTTTGAAAATTACATACAAAAAGTATAATACAGGGCTGGGTGTGGTGGCGCACGCCTGTAATCCCAGCACTTGGGAGGCTGAGGCAGGAGGATCGGGAGTTCAAAGCCAGCCTCAGCAACTTAGCGAGGCGCTAAGCAACTCAGTGAGACCCTGTCTCTAAATAAAATGCAAAATAGGGCTGGGGATGTGGCTCAGTGGCTGAGTGCCCCTGAGTTCAATCCCCAGTAGCAAAAAAAAAAAAAAAAAAAGTATAATACAACTACCAGATTTCAGAAAATCTAGACTACTCAATCTAGAAAGTATTGGCTATACCTACAAGAGGTATGTCAGAAATGCAGTTACTTCAATATGACTTGAAGGATGACTAGACAAGGAGAATGGGTAAGTTTAGAAAGGTCAGCAGGAACCAGGTCCTAAAGGGTCTGAAATGCCACAGGAGGTTTAGACTTCAGCCTCAGGGTGGCACTGGCATTTTAGAGAGATCCCTCTGGCAGCAGCGCAGGGAAGAGCGAGAGTTCAAGCAGCTAAACTGGAGCTCTGAGGAGGCAGTCACTGGGTAGGACAGACAAGGATGACCAATACGTTTCTGGCTTGGGAAAAATTAGAATTAGCCAGGAGAAAGAAGAATGCTATGGTTTGAGTAGACGCTTGGTGATGTGGAGAGGTGGAAGAAGCTTCCAGAGCTGAGGCCCAATACAAGGTAATCAGGCCATGGATTTGCTGCCTTAGAAGGTATTTATATAGCTCGTGCAGGACCCAGGTTAGTTCCCAAAATAGCATTTTGTTAAAGAACACAGGACTCAGTCCTAAATGTCTCTGGCTTTCTATCTAGCCCCAGGTGTTCCCACTATTGATTCCATCTGCCATGGGGCCCTCACCAGGAACAAATAGATGAGGCTGCCTGATCTTGAATTTTCAACCTCCAACATGTACACTAAATAACCCTCTTCTGTTTAAAAAATATCCAACCTCAGGTATTTTGTTATAGCAACAGAAAATGGACTAATAAGGGAAGGGAGGAAGTGATGGAAAATTTTAGTTTAAGGTGCCCAGGGATATCACATTTAAATAGAAAATTTCTATAGTAGTGATAACAAATTTCTCTGCACTTGAATAATCAAATTGTATTTTTAGATTATCTGATTCATTTTTTCATTTTTTTTAGTTGTCAATGGACCTTTATTTTATTTCTTTGTGGTGCTGAGAATTGAACCCAGTGCCTCACACATGCCAGGCAAGCATTCTACCACTGAGCCACAACCCCAGTCCCCACTTTCTGATTCTTATATATCTTATCCTCACAAAACATGGAGTCTATCCATTCAACTATTGACTAAGATGTGTAAACTGTGGAAGGTTGTAAGGGTCCAGCAAGGAACAAGGAAAACATGCCTGCGCTTGTAGACCTTCCAGTCCAGCAGGGAAAGTAGACAATAAACAAATAAATGTGTGATGGATGTTTTGAAAGGGAAAATACACTGTGTTATATAATCATCTATTAAATGGGTCCAAGCCTGTTTGTTTTGGCAGCTATTTCAAACTATTTCATAAAATGTATATAGAAGCAACATTTAAAGTAAGAACAATCTCTAACACAAACCCAGGCCTAGCAGGAACATTCCCAGTGAACTAAAAAGAGTGCCTTACTTTGCCAGCCACTCAGCAGCAGCCTTGTTGTCTGCAGCTTGATGCTTGCTAAGTGTGTCCGTAGGCTCCTCTCGCTTCAGCCTGGCGTAAGGGTGCTTCGGACAGTGGCGGTTTGCATGGGTGAATCTGCTCAGACAGCCTGTAAGACACCAAGGGAAATACCTGTTAGAATCTGGACATCGAACAGACACACTGCAGACACACATGTTCAGTCTCGTTGTATCCAAGCAAAGTTACTTTTAACTAAATGAAGACGGTAAGAGTCAACATAATATAACCAAACAAGTCTCAGCATGGTCTTATCGATGCTCGTGAGGAGACAGGAAGACAGTTCTAATACATCTTGGTCATTGCCTTGTAAGCATGTACAGCCCCACCAGAAATAGAAGTCATAAACACTGAAAACCTCTGAGCCGAAAATCGCATTCTTGGAGTATATCACAAGGAAACATCTCAAAAGATGCTCAAAACTATAAGTGCAAAAACATTCCCCTCAATGTTGCTAGTAACAAGCAAATTAAAAAGGCCAGCTCTGCAGATCACACTTCCTTTTGGGATTTTCTACTCCCTACAGCTAGATTGCCTTCTAAGGTTTTCATCTGTAAAGAATACTTTACTTAAAAATCAGTCATTTCCAAGAAAGTCAGCATGGATCACAATTAGCAAGAAAGCTTATGATGTTTTAAAAAATTTATGTCAAAAATTTCTCCATAGACCCTGCTGCTGAGCTACATCCACAACCCATTCAAGAGGCAGCACACTTTGCTCCATACACAAACTAACCCCCACAACATCCACAATACTTTAACACTGAGATTAGAGAGACAAAAAACCCAAACTGACAAGCAGACCCCAAGCAGAAATGGCCTGGGCAGGGGGTTGCCTGTGGTCTCCCTCATGGACATTTGTTCCTACTGCAAAACAGAACCTCCATGATCCATAATAGCTCTCCAAGAACGAATTAAATCAACAGCTCTACAGTGGCAAACTGAGACGCACTGGAGGTTGAACTTAGCCCTTAGATTACCTGAGCCTCTCTGCTGATGCTCATGTAAAACAGCACAGGACTCAAGTGAGACTCAGGACTTTGGTGAGACAACTACTCACCAAAGACCCTTCGTGGAAGAGGACTCCAACTCAACATGGATGCAAGTCTAAGACCTCTGAAAACATGAGTAAACAATCTCTAAGCCCTTAAAGTTACAATTCCCTAAGGAACCTACAGATATTGAAGGGGATGAAATTCCAGAGAAAGACTATAAAAAACTGATTATTAAAATGATTAATGAGAGCTAGGGTTGAGGCTCAGTGGTGGAGTGCTTGCCTTGCATGTGTGAGGCACTGGGTTCAATTCTCAGCACCACATATAAATAAAGTAAAGGTCCATCAACAACTACAAAATGTGTGTGTCTGTGTGTGTGTGTGTGTGTGTATATATATATATATAAAAGATTAATGAGCCAAAAGACCTAAGGAATGATTAAGATAGCAGATACAGAAAATGAAATACAATTTCAATAAAAAGCTCAGATTCTGTAAATAAACTAATCAGAACTTCGAGAAATGAAAGACAATAAAATTAAAAATTCACTTGAAAGTATCATAAACAGATTAGATTGCACAGAAAACAGAACATCAGCCAGGCACAGTGGCACACACCTGTAATCCCAGCAATTTGGGAGGCCAAGGCCGGAGGATCACAGTTCAAAGCCAGCCTCAGCAATTTAGTGAGAACCTTTCTGAAAATAAAAATTAAAAAGAGCTGGGATGTGGCTCAGTGGTTAAGCATACCGAGGTTCAAAAAAAACCACAGAATTTCAGACATCAAAGACAGGGTATATGAACTTTAATACTAAGTAAGCAGTAAAGAAAAAGAAAAGGGGGTTGAGGGGAGACTATGATCAGAATATACAAGAACTCTGGGACATTAGGAGACATTGGAACTGAAGAGGGTGTGGTAGAGACATAGGTTAATGGCATTAGAAACCTTTTCAGTGAAATAAAAGCAGGAAATTTTCTAAACCTTAGGAATGAAAATGACATTCATATATAGAAGGCATATAGAACCCCAAATAGACAAGATCAAAATCAATCTCTAAGACACATCATAAGCAAAATTCCAAACAGAAAGAATAAGGATAGAATATTAAAAGCCACAAGAAAAAAACATCAGGTCACATTTAGAGTTAAATCAGTAAGTTTTACTTCTGACTTCTCAGCTCAGGCTCTAAAATTCAGAAGGCCAAGTAAGTAAATACAAAGAAATAAAATCTAGAAGGACATGTAATGAGATCATCTAAGCTCTGAAGGAAAACAAAATACCAAGATATATCCAGCAAAGTGAGCACTGAGAATCACAGGGGATACAAAAACATTCCAAGATAAGGATAAACTCAGAGTTCATGACCACTAAGCCATCACTACAGGAAATAGTTAAATAAATACTACACACTGAAAACCTCAAAAACAAACTCCAGAGCTCCCAAATGGATGAAGCTCATTAGAAGAGTAATTAAGCAAAAATTAAAATTGAAGTAAAAATGTGAAACAAATCAAAATGGCAGGCAATAATAAATATATCTCCAAAATAACTGAACACAAATGGTCTCAATCCTCTACAAGACACAGACTGGCAGAGTGGATTAAAAAACAAGACCCAGGGGGCCAGGGTTGTGGCTCAATGGCAGAATGCTCGTCTAGCACATGTGAGGCACTGGTTCAATACTTAGCACCTCATAAAAATAAATAAAAGTATCGTGTCCATCTATAACTAAAAATATTATCTAAAACTAAAAATATTATTTTAAAAGAAGACCCACCATGCTGTTTACAAGAGACTTATAGGCAAAGACATCCACAGCATGAAAATAAATTGAAAAAAAGATGTTCTGTAACAGTGGTCCACTTCACCTTTTGAATATATTGCTCTGAGGCTTATTTTTAAAAGGGACAAGTTTTCCTTTTCCTCTTCTCCCTCATCCTCTCCCTAGCCTGGGGGCAGAGAACAAGACTACCCTGAGATCTCTGTGCTCCACAGGAAGGAGATGTCTGCCTGAGGACCTAGAAAGTGAATATCTCCCAAATTAACAAGTGAATGTTAACACACCATCAGGGCCCCTGGGACCCCCACTGGAGTGCAGCCTTCAAGAGCTCCCTTAAAGCCCCCGTCCTCCTGCTGAGCAGAATTAGCCTCTGGCACAAGAGTCCCCGGTGTTTCTCCTTTGCTAGCAAAGCAATACAACTTCTTTTTCCTTTTTCTCAAAACCATGTCCTCATTGAATTGGCATGGCGACAAGGATGGAGATTTCAGTTACAAATCCATGCAAATTGGGTCCCAAAACAAGCAGGAGTAGGTATTCTCATATTCGACAAAGTCAGAAGCAACCTAAAGGTCACTACATACTGGTAAAAGGAACAATCTAACAAGAAGATATAACAATAGTAAATATTTCTGCCCAGAATGTCAGTGCACAAACACCTCCTGACATTTCGGACAGATCCCAACACAATAATATTAGATGATTGCAATATACTCCTCTCACCGACAGGTCATCCAGACATAAAATAAGACACTTCTGACCTAAATAATACTATAAAATCAAATGAACCTAAAAGACATCTATAGAATATATCATCCAACAACAGCTGAATTCACTCTCTTTTCGGCAGTTCATGGAATCTTCTCCAAAATAGGTCATATTAAAAGGTCAAGAAGCAAATCTTAGCAGAAACAAAACAAAATAAAAAAAATATGTACAAAACTGCTTGCATCTTATCAGATCAAAATGAAATGAAATTAGAAATGAACAGCAGTAAATATTTAGAAGCCACATAAACATCTAGAGGTTGAACAATATTTTTTTGAATGAAGAATGGATCATAGAAGAAATGAGAAATCTTAAGAAAACTTATAGCATTAAGTGCCTACATTAAAAAAACAGAAAGATCCCAAATAAACGATCTAATGCTACATCTTGAGGCCTTAAAAAAGCAGGAACAAACTAGTTACAAAACCAGTAGAAGACAGGAAATAATTAAGATCAAAGCCAAATTAGTGGGCTGGGAATATAGCTCAGTTGGTAGAGTGCCTGTCTCTCGCAAGCACAAGGCCCTGGGTTCAATACCCAGCAACGCAAAGACAACAGAAATATACAAAGCCTAATTAGTGAAACAGAATAGTTGGTTCTTTGAAAAGATAAACAAGATTGACATAACCTTAGCAAAACTAACTGAAGATGGCCCAAACCAACAGATATTTCTGAAATTCAGAGGAGCTATTCTGAAAATTTACACTACAATAAATAGAAAAAACTAGAAGATACTGACAAATTTCTAGACACATATGACCTACCCAAATTGAACCAATAGGATATGGAAAATCAAAACAGACCTGTAACAAGCAAAGAGATTAAAGCAGTAAGAGTTCGCACAAAAAGCCCAGCAGCACCAGATGGATTCTCAACGGAGTTCTACCAGACAAATTTGTCAATCCTCCTCAAATTATTTCATGAAACAGAATGGGAGAGAACATTCCCAAATTCATTCGATGAAGCACATTATCACCTTGATTAAAAAAAAAAGATAAAAACACATCAAGCAAAGAAACTATAGATTGACAACCCTGATGAATATACATGTGCAAAAGCCCTTAATAAAATATTAGTAATCCACATGCAAAAACACATTAAGAAGACTGCACACCATGATCGAGTGGGATTCATCACAGGGGTGCAAGGTTGGTTCAATATATGCAAATCAACAAATATAATTCATTACACAATCATCTTATACTTGACGAAGGTGCCAAAAACATGTTGGAGAAAAGACAGCTTTTTTAACAAATGGTGCTGGGAAAACTGGTTATCCGAATGTAGAAAAATCAAACTAAATCCTTTTCTCTCACCCTGCACAAAAATCAACTCAAAGTGGATCTAAGCCCTACGAATTAGACCTTAAACTCTGCACCTGATAGAGAAAAACAGGGTCAACAATCCAACATACATGCACAGGTACTGACTTCCTTAATAAGACTCCTAAAGCTCAAGAAATAAAACCAAGTGGGATGGCATCAAATTAAAAGGATTCTGCACAGCAAAGGAAAAAACATGAAGAAAGAGCCCACAGAATGGGAGAACATCTTTGCCAGCAACTCTTCTGACAGAGGGTTAATATCCAGAATATAAAGAACTCCCAAAACACCAAAATAACAAATAACCCAATTAATAAATAGGCAAATGAATTAAACAGACATTTCTAAGAAACAAATACAAATGACCCACAAATATATGCAAAAATGTTCAACATCCTTAGCAATCAGGAAAATGCAAATCAAAACTACAGAGAGATTTCATCCCATTCCAGTCAGAATGACAATCATTAAGAATACAAATAAGCCGGGCGTGGTGGTGCACGCCTGTAATCCAAGCGACTTGGGAGGCTGAGTCAGGAGGATCGCCAGTTCAAAGCCAGCCTCAGCAACTTAGCGAGGCCCTCAGCAACTCAGTGAGATCCTGTCTCTAAATAAAATACAAAATAGGGCT
>JAJEJO010004034.1:57826-85164 GCA_020662805.1 Glaucomys volans
GTAATCCCAGCAACTCAGGAGACTGAGGTAGGAGGATCACAGGTTCAAAGCCAGCATCAGCAACTTAGCAAGGCCCTTAGCAACTCGGTGAGACCCTGCTTCTAAATAAAATGCAAAAAAGGGCTGGGGATGTGGCTCAGTGGTTAAGTGCCCCTCAGTTCAATTCCCATGTTTAAAAGAAAAAAAATACAAATAATAAATGCTGGGTGAGGATGTGGAGGGGGAAAGGTACACTTACACAATGTTGATGGGACTGCAAATTAGCACAAACACTTTGGAAAGCAGCATGGAGATTCCTCAAAAGACTAGGAATGGACTGTCCCAGTCCTTGGTATTTATCCAACAGAACAAAAATAAGCCCATTACACTGATACATGCATATGAATATTCACAGCAGCACAGTTCACAATAGCCGAGGTATGAAACCTGCCTAGGTGCCTCTCAACACACAAATGAATAAAATAAATGTGTATATATGCACAATGGTTTTCTACTCAGTCATGAAGGAGAATGAAATTATGCCACTTGCTGGTAAATGGAATTAGAGATCATGCTAAGTAAAATCAGCCAGAAAGTTAAGGGTCAAATATTTTCTCTCTTATGTGGAAGCTAGAAAGGGGGCAGGAGGGGAAAGGAATTTAAAAAGAGGAAGGAATCTCACCAAAATAGATGGCAAGGGGTGGGGATATAGCTCAGTTGGTAGAGTGCTTGCCTTGTAAGCACAGGCCCTGGGTTCAATCCCCAGCACCAAAAAAAAAAAAAAAAGAAAGAAAAGAAAAGAAAAGAAAAGAAAAGAAAAGAAAGAAAAATAGATGGCAGACCAATAGAATAGAGGAAGGGATTCAAAAGGGAGAGAGAAAGGGAAGACATGGAAAAGTACTAGGGAACAAAATCGATGAAATTTAGCTGTGTCCCTGTACTGATATGCCACAGTAAATTCTGCACACACATACTATACACATATATGTGATAACACACTAATTAAAATAATAGCAGAAGGGAACCAAGAGTTGAGCAGGTAGATCAGAGGAAGGAAGAAGGGAGGGAAAAGGAAAGTACTGGGGAAGGAGACTGAACAAATGATGTACATGGACAAATACGCCATCATGAATCATACTGTTACATACAATTATAATGCACCATAAAAAATAAATTTCAAACGGAGAAAAAAATCTCTCCCTCCAAAAAACAGAAGTAAAACACACTTTAACAATTAACTCACTACTGGCTATTCTATAAACTTAATTTCTAACATCATACCATTTTCCGAACAAACAAAAGGCTTCTCTCCAGTATGAAGACGCTGATGTGTTTTGAGCTGTCCGCTTTGAACAAAGGCTTTCCCACAGTCTGGGTAGTCACACAGATAGGGTCTCTCACCTAAGAAGAGAAATGTTATAATACATGAGACCATAAGTGAGAAAAGGAAGGATCAGAGGAAAATCAACCTGGTATATAGGTCATGACTCCAACCAACAATAAAACCCAGGTGACAGCTCGAACGGACCAGTAAGCACTTGGCTGGTATCAGCAGCTCTCTGGAGAGCACGGTATTTCCTTCAGGCCTTGGGCTTTTGGGAACCCAAGCTCAAATCCTTGAAGTTGTCATCTTCAGCTTATGCCACACTTTTAGCCCCCAAACTCCAAATCACTAGCTCTTGCTGATTCTTTACAATGTCTCCCACTCCCACGTCCTATGGCTCTTTTCCCTGGTCAGGCTGGCATTCCCACCTGCCCAGAAAAGACCCTCCAGCAGCCTCTTAGTGGCCTCTAGACGCTTCCCTGAATAGAATTCCAGACTAGCTGTCATGGAACTCTGCTTTTTTGATACTGACAATCCCCTAAATCACCCCAAGCCTTACTATACTCCTGGTACAACTAAAAATTGCCTGCTGACTTTTCAACAGTACCCTAATATCTGCACTACAGCAGCCTCACCAACCTCATTACCTACAGGAGAGGGGTAGGGTTGAATTTTCACTTCCCTTCTGGAGAATCATTCAGCCAGGAAGCAACTCCTCCTCACCTTGTTCTAATCCTTGAAAATCCTACATTCCCAGTCCACACAAATCCTTCCAATCCTGTGGGCTCTCAGCCACTCTTCCCACCTGCCTCTGCTTCCAAACCCTTGAACTTTGTGTCCCTTTGTGAACTTAATATCCTGTGTTATTTATGTATCATAAAAGCCTCCTTCTAAAGATTCATACCACCTTATACTTCATTTAAATTCCTGTGGACAACACAATCCTAGGCTCAAACTGTTCAAAAATGTTGTTCAAGCCAGGCATGGTGTGCACACTTGTAATCCCAGCCACTCAGAAAGCTAAGGCAAGAGGAAGGCAAGTTTGAAGCCAGCCTCCAAAACATAGTAAGGCCCTAAGCAACTGAGCAAGAGCAAGATCCTGTCTCAAAATAACAAAAAGGACTGGGGATGTAGCTCAGTGGTTAAGCACCCTTGGGTTTAATTCCCAGTACCAAAAAATAAATTAAATTAAATTAAATTAAATTAAATTAAATTAATAAAATAAAATAAAATAAAATAAAATAAAATAAAATAAAGTTGTTCAATCGTAATAACTGCCATTTCTTGGAAAAAAACATTGTTTAACCAACAAATTACACCCTGGTTCTTCTAATCTGACAGAACAATCAGGTTCCCCCCTAAATTTCTCATTATCTAGAGATATACTAAGTGGTCATGATAGTTGGATGTAACTTATTAAAACACAAGATGCAAGGGCATTACTTAAAATATAAAGATTCTCAAAATTAGATTATTTCATCAAATAAATTTTTACTAATGCACTCTAAAGTAAACACCCCTAGTCATCTTAGTTTATAATGATTCAAAATTAAAACTCTACCCATTTTTCAGGGATTTAATGATGAAAACCTTTATCATGCTAATGATGAAAACCTTTTATCATGTTAAAATATATCTCTTCAAAAAACAACAACAACAAAAAAATGAAACAGGTGATGACCATAATGGGAAAAATAAGGGACTGAAGATTAAAAAGCCAAATTTTAGACCAGAATTGCCCAATAGAAAAATATTTTGAACCACCTACAGAAGCCACTTTAGACAAGGTAAAAAGAAACAGGTAGGGCCGGGGATATAGCTCAGTTGGTAGAGTGCTTGCCTCGCAAGCACAAGGCTGTGGTTCAATCCCCAGCGCCACACACACACACACACACACACACACACAAAAGAAACAGGTAGAATTAATAACATATTTTACTTAATTCAATTTCTCTAAAATTTCAATACATAAAAATGAATTACTGAGATTATTTACTCCTCTTTTTTCATACTAAGTATATTTTACACTTACCTACCATCTCGATCTAGACTACTCACTCGTCAAGTTCTCAGCAGTCACATGCCCTAGCAGCTACTGTGCCTGGCAACATCACTCTGGACTTAATGACAGACTACAAGCTAGTGGGAATTGGGTTTCTGACACTTCAGCTTCCTTGTTTTTAAATTATTAGATGAACTATAAGGTAAATCCTCTGAGATCAACTTTATAGAAAGAACAAGGACCCTCTATAAATTATTTTTTGGCTCTGTACATGGTATTTAAAATGCAAGTGGGGCTGGGGATATAGCTCAGTTGGTAGAGTGCCTACCTTGCAAGCACAAAGCCCTGGGTTCAATCCCCAACACAACAACAAAAAAAAAGGTAAAATGCTAGTGTATAAGTCTTATGTACAAAAAAAGATACGACAATCTTGGGGATAGCTACTTACCATACATCTATCTTAAAAAAAAAAAAAAAAATCACAGTTCACCATTGATTTAATGATTAGGTCAAACTGAACACTATAAATCCTATTAAAAAATTGATCAGGGATGGAGTCATAGCTCAGGGGTAGAGCGCTTGCCTAGCATGCATGAGGTACTGGGTTCAAGGCTCAGCACCACATAAGGTCCATCAACAAGTGAAAAAAAATTTTTTTAAAAACTGATCATTGCTCTTTTAGTATTTGGCCTACAAATTAACAATTACACAGACAAGTGCATATCAAATAAAATTCAGAAGAACCAAATTTAATAAAAATATGACTGACTTCTAAATTACCATAACTTTGATAGTTAGTGTTCCTAAAAACACTACTCCCCACCTAAAAGAAACTGACTACACAGTGCCTATTTTTAAACTTCACAAATGATACTAGTAATGTAAAGTAACTACAAACTTAATTTATAAGCACAAACACCAAATCAGTTTTCAGTTAAGAATTAGTTCTAGCAATCTCTGCAAGCTCAACTTACCTGTATGAGTCCTTTTATGAGCCTGGAGCGATTTCTCCCTTGGAAACACCCT
This sequence comes from Glaucomys volans, assembly GCA_020662805.1. Lineage (NCBI taxonomy): Eukaryota > Metazoa > Chordata > Mammalia > Rodentia > Sciuridae > Glaucomys > Glaucomys volans. The sequence goes on from JAJEJO010004034.1 coordinate 62,158, forward strand.
ATTACAGATGTTACAACGGATCCTGCTAGATGAATGTTCTCCTTCATTTATTAAATCCCGGACAGTATCTGCTCTGGGTCTACCACGTCGGATTCCATCCTGTTGACAATTGTTATAAACCTTAATATAATTTCTTGAACTCCACTCATTAAAGCCACATATCATAAAAGATAGAAATCTTTCTTGAGTGATAGTAGCAAAAATGGTTAAGTAGGTAGCTCCAACAGGCCATCCCTCTATAGATCACTGAAAAATCCAGGAAAACCTATCTCAATCACCTTTGTCACAAGCCCAGAAAACAGAAGTTTACAGCAACTCAGTAAACACTGAATCAAGAAAATGGCAACTTGCAGAGGAGGAAAGCTTTGCAGCATTTTTATTGCTCTTTCTTTCCCCTTCCCTAGAGGTCCCAAAGACAAGAGGGACCTGTCTTCAGGTCCCTCTTGCATGCTCAGTGTAGGAACCTAATCCCTGCTTCCAAAGGGAGCAGAGAATCCCTTTTCCTGGAAGAACTGTCTGTCTGTCTTGACCTCTACTGATGCAAGACATTTGTCTTTGTTCTGGAACAAACTTGGAACTCTCTTGGGGCAGAAAATTAGCTATTCAGAGGGCACTTCTCAAATACCTTATAAGACAAATAACCTACTGCCTTCTGGGGCAAGAGTTTTCAAACACACGAAAGCCAGAAAGGAAAAGCTGGGAGAGTTTCTTTGGAAAATAGGGCATTGAAAAGTAGTCAGGTGTTGGGAATCTAAAAAGTGACACAAGCACCCAGAGCAGGAAGCACGCTCAGAAAAAACTGTAAAGACCCTAAAATGTCACCTCTGGCTGATCATTAGGGTCTGCAGGAAATGAAGGCTATGGCAGAGTTATAAACAGCGTGGCCAAGTACTGAAGGTGGGCTGTGGGTGAAGTCAGTGGTACAGCACTTGCCCAGCAAGACCCTGGGCTAGATAGATGGAAGGAAGGAGGAAAGAAGGAAGGAGGGTCCAACACAAAGCTATTCTGCATTTCTTTTTTTGAGGGGGGGCAGGGAGAAGAAGAGGGGAGAGGAGCTTCAGGTATTCAAGGAAATCTCTCTCAAAATACTAGTGGTTATGAGCTACAGTAACAGTTTAGAGAACCCAACAAAGAATACAAAGTTTAGAAAACCAGTTTAGAAAAATCACTAAACTACAACTCACAGCACACAATAAAGCAATCACTGAGGAGGAAGAATCTGATTTCCAGAGTTACCACATTAAAATATTCAAAACATCTAGTTTTTAACAAAATATTACAAAACATGCTAAGAAAGAATGGCACATACACAAGAGAAATGAACAGAAACACACCAACAAGCAGAAGCACATACATTAGACTTAACAGAGAAAGACTTCATATCAACTGTTTTAAATATGCTCAGTGAGCTAAAAGAAACCATAGACAAAGACTTTTTTTAAATATTTTTATTAGTTGTTGATGAACCTTTATTTTATTTACTTATTTATATGTGGTGCTGAGAATCGAACCCAGGGCCTCACACATGCGAGGCAAGCGCTCTACCACTGAGCCACAACCCCAGCCCGACAAAGACTTTTGAGAACAGTCTTTCAACAAAAAGAATGCCAATTATGAGACAGGGATTAGCAAAAGGAACCAAATAGATATTCTGCAGCTGAAAACTAAAAAATTAAAGTAAAAAAATCCAATAAAGGGTTTATGTAGTAGAGTTGAACTGGCAAAAGAATCAGCGAACTTGAAGATGCTAGCTACAATTATCCATTCTGAAGAACAGAAAAAAAGAATGAAGAAAAATGAAAAGAACATAAGACACTTGTAAGACAGCATCAAGGATGCCAATATACATGTAAATGGAGTACCAGAGGTAAGGGAGAAAGGGATAGGAAGAATGTTTGAAGGAATTGTGCCTGAAAATGTCCCAAATCTGGTAAGACACAAATCTAAACATCTGAGAAGCTCAAAGAATAAAGGTGAGATCCACCATGAGACATACTACAATCATACTGTCAGAAGACAGAATCCTGAAAGCAGGGAGAGAGAAGTGACTCATCATGCACAAAGGGTTCCCCAGTGAAACTACCAGCTGATTGCCTAGGAAAGCAGTGAAATGACACATTTAAGGTGCTAAAAGAAGAAAAATTAATAATTCTATATCCAGCAAAACTATCCAAAAATGAAATTAAAGCCATTCCCAGATAAACAAAAGTTCATTGCTAGTAGGCCTGTGCTGCAATGGAGGGGGGGAGTTCTTCAGGTGAAAATGAAATATTAGATAGTAATTCAAAGCCTGATTAAGAAATACAGGGCTGGGGGTGTGGCTCGGTGGTAGAGTGCTCGCCTAGAACTCGTGAGCACCACATGAAAATAAAAAAGTATATATTTAAAAAAAAAGAAAAAGAATACAGAACACTGGAATAGGTAACAATATAAATATAAAAGCCAGAATTATTGTATTTTTAGCTTTTAACTTCTATATAAAAGGCATATGCCATACTTAAAGAACAATAATTATAAATCCATGTTTAAAAGGACCACAATGTATAAAAATGTGTGTGTGTGGGTGTGTGTCTCTGTGTATCAGGGATTGAACTCAGCCTAACCACTGAGCCATATCCCCAGCCCTTTTAATTTTTTGAGACAGGGTTTCACTAAGTTGCTTTAGCTGGCTCTGAACTTGCCATCCTCCTGATTCAGCCTCCCTAGTAGCTGGAATTAGAGGCGTGCACCACCCTGAGCTAAAAATGTAATTTTTGACAGCATAAAGGGGATGGACAGAGGTGTATAGGGGTAGAACACTACTGAAGTTATGATCATATTGATTCAAAGTAGATTATCATAAGTTTAAAAGGCTAATGAAAATTTTCAAGGTAACCACTAACAAAGTTTTTTAAAAAAAGAAGGAATGTAAATGGTATGCTACAAAAAAAATAAGGTAAATTAAGTTCATAAGGCATTAGTGGAGAAATTGAGAAATAAAACAGCATAAAGACATAAAAATCAGATAATAAGATGGCAGAAGTCCCTCATCAGTAATATCTTCAAAAACAGGTTAAATTCTCCAACTAAAAGGCAGAGATTGACACAATCTTTTTTTTAAATGACCCAACTATATGCTGTCTGTAAGAGTCTCACATTAGGTTCAAAACCATAAACAAATTATAATAAACAAAAGGATAGAAAAAGATACAATTATAAATACATACACACCAAACAACAGTTCCCAAGAAATACATGGAACAAATATTGGCACAGTTAAAGGAAGAAGCTCAAAATTAGCCAGAGACTTCAAAACCTCACTTTCAATAGTACATATGGTAACTGAGCAGAAGATCCACAAGAATATTTCCAGAACAGACCACGTTGGGCCACAAAACAATTCTCAACAAATTTTAAAAGACCGAAAGCATACAAAGTATCTTCTCTGACCACATAAAATGAAACTGTAAGTCAACAACAGAAGGAAAACAAAGTAAGACTTAAACAATACACACTTAATCAGCCAAAGAAGAAACCACAAAGAAAAAGAAAATACTTTGACACAAATGAAAATGAAAACACAACATATCAAAACTGAGTTGAGAGACTGGAAGACTTAATATTGATACTACCTACCGTGAGCTTCAGATTTAATACAGCCCCAGTTAAAAATCCAACACCCTTTTCTGCATAAATGGAAAAGGTAATCTGCATGTATTGTGGGGGATGGGGAGTCACTGTTTAATAGACAGTTTTCTTTTGGAGTGAAGAAATGTTATGAAACTGCACAACACTGCAAATGTCATAACCATTTTTAAATGGTTAATGTTATAAAAATTTCACCTTACTAAAACCCAATTAAAATCTGAATATACCATGGACCTCAGTTAATAACATATGAATATTGGTTCATTAGTTGTAACAAATGCACTACCCTAATATAGCATGTTGGCAAAGCGGAAAGGGTGCAGTTTCTGGGAACATTTTCTATATATCTAAAGCTACTATAAAATAAACATTTTAAAAAATCTTTTTATTTCCCAGATAACTTTCACACAAGTTAAAGGAAAAAAATATGTAAAGATCATATACGACTACATCCAAAATGAATGTTTTTATTGCCTTTATTTATTATTATTTTTGTACCAGGGATTGAACCCAGGAGTCTAACCATTGAGCTGCATCCCTAAGCCCTTTTTACTTTGAGGCAGTGTCTCACTAAATTGCTAAGGGGAACCTGGAACTTGTGATCCTCCTGCGCCTCCACTCCCCACCCCTGCCCACAGCTGCTGGGATTACAGGTGTATACTGCCACACTTACTACTTTTACTGATTTTAACATAAAAGCCTGAAGCCTTCCAAACGCTTAAATATCAGCTTAAATATGAAGGGTAATAAGCTACGACAAATTTTACTTTGAAAAGCTGAATCCCTACATTCTAAAATAATTTATGCTTTAAAAATCCTTAGATTTTGCTGGGCATAGTGGCGCACGCCTGTAATCCAAGAGACTCGGGAGGCTGAGTCAGGAGGATCGAGAGTTCAAAGCCAGCCTCAGCAACTTAGCGAGGCCCTAAGCAACTCAGTGAGACCCTGTCTCTAAATAAAATACAAAATAGGGCTGGGGATGTGGCTCAGTGGCCAAGTGTTCCTGAGTTCAATCCCTGGTTCCAAAAAAAAAAAAAAAATCCTTAGATTTTAAAATCTATTTCCAGTGCAAGTTAATGACTTGATTTTAATCTATACCATGGAAATCCTAATTGGTTATAAATTTACTATTTTTGTTCTAAAAGTCAACAAAGTGGTAAGAATTAATGAAACCCTAACCTATATTTTCATTTAGTCTTTAGATATGGACTATGCACTACACAAGAATACCCAAAAATTGATCATTGGAAAGGTATGGTTTATGTTGGTAGAATAAATTCTCCTTAGTTGGTATAGTTCTTAACTCTTTAAAATGATTAATAATGTGAGAACACTACACATCCAAAAGACTTGAAAACAGGATCTTAAAGAGAATTTTGTGCTCCTGGGTTCACTGCATCAGTATTCACAATAACCAAGACATGGTAAGAACTCAAATGTCTACTGACATACAGGTAAGAAAATGTGGTCTGGATGAATTAAACAGTGGGATATTCTTCAGCCTTAAAAAGAAGGGATCCTGTCATGCCACAGCATGGACAAGCCTTAAGGACATCATACTAAGTGAAATAAGCTAGTCCCAAAAGGACAAATATTGCATATTTCCACTTATATGAGGGATCTGAAGTAGTCAAATTCTTAGAAACAAGTAATGGTAGGTGTCAGGGACTGAGGGGAGGGGAAAAAGGGGAGTTCCATGTGTATGAAGTTTCAGTTTTATAAGATAAATTAGTACAGGAGATCCATTGCAAAGTTGGTACTAATGTACTGTGTCCTTAAAATGGTTAAAGTGATAAATGTTCTGGTTTTTACCACAATTTTTCAAAAAAAAAAAATGTGAAAAGACTCTGGCACACTTTCATACTGTAAAAATGTTCACCCTGATAGCTGGGTCTAGACAATAACATGACCATATGACGATGCTCTGGTCAGTAACAATGTGCAACTGCTGGGCGAAACCTTTAGGAAAGGTCCTTGGTTCTCCCATCTCTCTTCCCTACCTATCCCAGGCAGGGAATTTCTTCTGGGTCCCAGAATGAACAGCTGTGGACATGTATCAGCTAGCTGATTCTCAACTAGCCACATTTAGCTCTAGTCTTGCTTGCTAAAACTGTTAACCCAGAGTCAGCAAGAGAGACCAAGCAGGAGTGAAATTAGAGATCACTGCGCTCACTTATTGAGCCAGATAATCATGTATTGTTGCTGATCATGGTCACATTGTGAACAATTCTTTAAAACTTTTTTTTTTGATACCAGGAACTGAACCCAGGGGGACTTAACCACCAAGCCACGTCCCCACCCCTTTTAATTGAGACAGGGTCTCCTAGGTTGCTACAGCCTCACTAAATTGCTGAGGCTGGCTTCAAACTTGCAATCCTCCTGCCTCAGCCTCCCCCAAGCCACTGGAATTACAGCAAGTCTTGCTTAAGAAACATAAAATAGGGACTGAGAATGTAGCTCAGTGGTAGGATGCTTGTTGAGCAGGCCCTGGGTTTGATCCCCAGAACAGGAAAAAGGAAAAAAAAAAAAAAGGCATCAAAATATTAAGTGTAAGACAGCACCTATGATCAACAAAAATAGTGATACTCTTAAGAAATGAACTTGAGCCGGGTGCGGTGCTGCACGCTTGTAATCCCAGAACTTGGGAGGCTGAGGCAGGAGGATCGCGAGTTCAAGCCAGCCTCAGCAACTTAGTGAGGCCCTAAGCAACTCAGTGAGACCCTGTCTCTAAATAAAATACAAAATAAGGCTGGGGATGTGGCTCAGTGGTGGAGTGCCCCTGGGTTCAATCCCCAGTACCGAAAAAAAAAAGGGAAAAAGAAATGAACTTGAAATTCAGTTAATAAAAAAACCTGAGTGATACAAGTCCTGTGCCACAGAAGGAATTTTTTTTTCTTTTTTCTTTGTTTTTGTTTTTGTACCAGGGATTGAACTCAGAGGCACTTAACCACTGAGCCACATCCCCAGCCCTTTTTTGTATTTTATTTAGAGACAGGGTCTCACTGAGTGGCTTAGGGCCTTGCTAAATTGCTGAAGCTGGCTTTGAACTCGCAATCGTCCTGCCTCAGCCTCTGGAGCCTGTGGGATTACAGGCATGCGCCACCTCACCAGCACGGAAGGATTTGAATATTTTCAAATACATAAAAACACTGACTCTACTGCGATTTGAAACAACTGATTCATTAATACCAAAAACTTAAGATTAGCTATTACTATCTCTGCTTCTAGCTTAAAAAAAAAAAAGACAAGCAGGTCTAATAGCGAGGGAGACGGAGAGACAAAGCTAACCACAGAGCTGTTTTCCAGCAACTTTTAAGAAACATTTTGTTTCTTCCACCAGCAAATGTTTATTTTCCAAATGAGAAGTAAAATATACACAACATACTGGCCATATACAGGTAAGGGTTCACTAAATGTATTCTTTTAGCTGAGAAAATAAAGGAAATCAATCATCTAATGCCCCAAATAAAGAGCATCTTTTAGTAATACATATTAAAATGAGTAATATGAAAGAGGACCATTTTCATTTTGGCCTTAACAATGACAAGACAAGTATGTTTCTAGGTATGTTGTGACAATGACAGTGGAAACTCACCCACAGCCCAGGGAGATTATTTGTGGAGCCTGTTGATGAGTCACATGAAAAAAGCAATGTGAGCACGAAATTCTCAGAAGTCAAATGATTACACTGCCAAAAACTGTTGCATACTTTGGTAAATGTAATTTTAGAACTGCAATACCTCCAGAGGGCAGGTTAGTGATTTTGAAAGTGTTTAGTCATGGGATGACTAAAAAAGACCTAAAAGTCCTTGACACAATCTTATATAAATGAAATCCAAATAAAGGGCAAGCACAACCTAGAAGGGACAGAAAAACAGGTACATGTGTACCTTGATGAGAAAATGTAATTGATCCTATTTCCCTTTTCACTTCCACGTCCAGATCCACATTTTCTATGCCCTGCATATCTGCTTCCTAACTCTTATCTCCCACTTTGACCTACCTTCACAACTTTCCAAGCCTCAGTTCTAATTCATCTATTGTATCCTTATCTAAAACATCTCGGGCTGGGGAGATAGCTCAGTTGGCAGAGTGCCTGCCCTCCAAGCACAAGGCCCTGGGTTCAATCCCCAGCACCAAAAAAAAAAAAAATCTCAACTGACACAGATGAGCTATGAATAGTATTTCACAAATCTATTTACATAGGCTTAATAATAATAAATAATAATAAACCACTAACATCAGCTTATATGTGATATATCCATGAGCAGTATGGTACAGGGATTAAAAACAAGGACAGAACCCCACCTGTTCTGCCACCTACAATATAATCTTAACAAGCTTGGTGATTCCTCTTTAATTTCTCCTTTCTCATCAAGTAAACAGGATTAAACAAATTATAAGAATTCAAGGACTGGGATTGTGGCTCGGTGGCAGAGCACTCGCATAGCACGCATAAGGCCCTGGGTTCCATCCTCAGCACCAAATAAAATAAAATAAAGGTATTGTGGCACCTACAACTAAAATATATATTTACAAAATTTAAAAAAAAGAATTCAGAATGCTCAACAGAAGCTGGTTGGTTGTTAACAATATGAAGTGCTTTCTCTGTGCCAGGCCATAAATGGTGCTATATGCTAACATTAAGTTTAACATGGAGTGATCAAAAATTACTGTGTAACAATCAACTACTTGACTACAGTCTAGATGTTTGGATATAGAATGGGGAGTGTAGGATGGGCAAGGGCAGGTCTTGAGGGGTGAATGGTATCTGAGAAGCCATGTTCCTCCAGTCTCACGGTGGAGCTATAACATCATGAATGCAGTTGGAGTTGAGGGCAGAGACACAAGCTGAGGCAGCCTGAGGTATCCTGTGGCAGGAGAAAGTTATACCTGCTCTCTCCTCTCCCAGAATTCTACAACTGAGAACATTAGCATATCATTATAAACCAACAGTGCTAAGAAATCTTGCGATGAGAAATAAGTTGGCAGAGGAAGGATGTTCTTTTCCCAGGGAAGGGAGGCAGTGTCTGTAAGAACAAACAAAAGGGCAAGAAAAGCAGACACTGGGTGTTCACGACAGATGTGAACACCTCCCCTGGGAGCAGAGGCAACAGACACTAACCGAGCACAACTGTTCAAAGCCCACAGCTGTTATTGCCTCTAAGAGGCATTCTGTACGGGTGGAGAGAGCACGTTCCCAGCACTGGTTAAGTGTCACCCATCTTCCCAAAAAGTGAACTGACTTAGTCACTACCAAGTACTTTAGAGAAGCAAAACAAAGAAAAAGAAGCCAGGATTCCCTGTCTTTAGTCCAGTTTACTGACCACAAATCAAACCAGGTAACTTTCTTAAACAAAGGTATATTCCAGAGCTATCTTTCTTAAGGTGGGGAAGCTAAATGAATTTTTGGAGCTGTATTGGGATTGCTTCATAAGTAAAAGGGCAATTTAAAATCAGCTTATCAAATGATTTATGAAAGTTAAAATATGAAAGATTGTGTGAGAAAGAAAAAAAGAACTATAAAACAGGCTTTTCACTTCTATATGTTTTTCATAACTTCCAGTACATTCTACCTCTGGGAAAAAAAAAAAAAGGTGAACAATGTGGAAATAATATTCAAATCCAGGCATTTTGTTAATGACTTTTATAAAAGGTTTCTGTGACAGTAAGTCTGTTTCAGGCCAAAAAGAACATACCAATAATTTCATTTATCTATGACAACAGTAATCTTGGAAAATGCAAAACTAGATTGTTGAATGATAAATAATCCTCCACAAGCATTCAGATAAGTATGCCTTTCTCTTAAGTATACAATAGAATCAAATGTGGTTTTAAAAAGGACTAAAACATGCAAATATATTAACAGAAAAATATATCTAAATGCCTAAAGATAACTAAGATGGATGGATACTAACTTATTTACTAGGACCACCTAGAACCAGCCAATAGTAACTGTTCCCTTCACTAATATCCCCCACTACTAACATTTCTACTTTGAAATTTCTACTTAGGTGTAGTCTGGAGATTTAAAATGTCAAAGCATGGTTTTTATAACTTTGTTGTTTTTTAATAACAATGAAGAGTAACAAAGTGTATCAATCTCCTCAGCAAAACGACAGTAGCTTCTTCCTGTAATGATCAAACTTGTTTAGATTTGTAAATACACTATCTGCCAACAGATTCTACGTATCCATTAGGTGATTCACCTCTTTAGTAAATTATCTTCTACAGCCACTTGACGAATGGAACCTGGATTTTAACCTTGTATTAGCACCATTTATTCATCATGCTAATATTTATACAGCACCTTTACTGAGCACTTACACAACGTAAGGTATTAAAGTCGCATAGTCCCTCCCTGAGCTTGGGATCAAGCAGGTCAACAGAAAGGCGGCAGGAACGCATGCAGCAAGACTAGGAGCCCCAAACCCTTGACCAGCTCCCAGCTCTCCGGCCACCTAGCTGTGTGCTCTTGGGGAGATTACTCCACCAGTCCCTCTAGCCTCATTGTCCGGTCTGTAAAATGCAGGTGTGCACCGGGTGGACACATCCTTCCCAGCGCTACGGTGTCTGCGAGCGATTAGAGGGTAGAGACAACAATGTCCCACAGTCCAGTGTGCGCTCAGCTCCTAGCGAGCAATATGCTGGGTGAAAGAAAGGCAGCGAGGGCTCAACTTCCGCTGGGGAGGATGCCCGAGGTCCCCTCCTGGCCTTGGTGGTCAGTCTCCGCAAGACATCCTTAGCAGGGCATGGCCATCCCAGTGAGAGTGCGGAAACCCTGCGCTCCGCCGCCCTCCCGCGCCCCCAGGGAAGCGCTCCGGGCGCCTGGTCCCCTCGCCTTCCTCCCCAGCCGGAGGACGCAGCGACCGCTAACCTGGCTGCCTCCGCACCCGGAGCGCGCTGCACCTGCTGGCAGTGAGCCCGGGTCCCCGCCGCCTGCCGGCCACGTGACGCCGCCCCCCCGCGGGCCGGTTTTGGCGCGCGGCAGTGACGTCAGGTCCTGTCAGCCGGCGCCCCCGCCGCGGCCGGAGCGACCCCGCGTTTCCACTCGGCTGGGCCCCGCCCCGCCCGGCGCGCCCGCGGGGCAGCCGGCAGCCGGCGCGCCGTTAACGGGCCGCGGCCCGCGCTCACCTTGAGGGGGCCGCCTTCCGGGCTGCTCGCCTCCTCCTCGTCCTCGCCTCCCGAGGCGGCGGGCGGGGGCGCGCCCCGGCCCCGCGGCCCCGGGCGCTCCGCGGCGGCGGGCGGAGTGGCCGAGGCGGCGCCCGCAGCCCCCGGGCTGAGCGTCACGTTGTGCGCGTTCTCGCCCCAGCGCCACGGGTACACCATGAAGTCGCTGAAGCCAGGGCTGGTGGGCACGAGCGGCGGCGGCGGCTCCGGCTCCCCCCCGCCGCCGCACACGGGCTTGATCGGGGTCGTCCTGATGACCGACACCAGCACCCGCTTCGGGGAGTCGTGGCAGAAGACGACGGGCGGCGGCGGCGGCGGGTGCTCTGCCATCGGCGCCTCCCCGCCGCGGATCATCGCCGGCTGCGCCGCACTCCCGACCCCGGGTTCGGTCCTTGCCCGCCCGCGCTGCTCCGCGTCGCCGGCTCAGGCCCGCCGGCTCATGGCAGGCGGGCGCAGAGCAGCAGAGCGGCGCGGCGGGCCCGTTGGGGCAGGAGGGCTGGACCCGGCCCGGCCTCGCCGCCCTCCGCTCTCTGTAATCCCGATGCAGGCGGCAGCGGCGGGAAGCGAGTGGCGGCCTGGTCTTGCGGTGACAGGAAAGCAGAACGCGCGGTGCCGAGCCCAGAAAATAACAACCTGCGCCGCGGTCCCCGCTCGGGCTTTTCCCGCGTTACATTTCGCGCCTGGGCGGAACCAGCCACCTCTAGGCGCCTGCCCGCTGGCGGCTGCGGCGAGTGACAGGCCGCGCGAGCCAATGGCCGGACTCGGGTTTCTTTCTAGCGGATCGGGGCGGGGCCTGGCCTGCGCGCGGGTCCCTGCTGCCTTGCCATTGGCCGCCGCGCTCATATTTTTTTCTGTCGCGAGGGCCAACTGCGTTCGAAACTCCGAGGGCGCGCGCGACGTCTGCACCCGCCCAGACACGCCTGCCCGGAGCCCCGCCCCACCGCCCTCCGCTGGTCGGCCAAGACCTGGACTCCGGGGCAAGTGGCGGGGAGGCTTCAGGGGAGCTGCTGATTGGCGAAGCCTTGGGAAGGGGCGGGGCCGAGGGCGGTCGTTGGTCGGCGGCAGCCCGCGGCCTGCCCCGCCCCTCTAGGCCCCGCCCACCGGTGGCTGTTGGGCCGCGTTTCCCGCGCGCAGGAGTTTAAAGGGCTGGGCCGCGCTGCCCGCCCCGCCCTCGGCTCCCGGCGCCGGGAACCCAAGCCCAGGTCCTCCCAGGACTCCAGATCCTAGCGGGCACCCGAGGCATTCGCTTTTTGCATCAAGCTCTCTGCCCTGGCACTCTCTGCGCGCTAGCCGATGAGCGTTCCTGATCGGCGGTGCTGTTAGCCGTCTCCCTGTCGGCGTAGACCCGGTGGTTGGCAGGGGTTCCCCAGCCCTCGTGGGCCGCCGCCGCGCCGAGGGCACCCGGACCGGCAGGTGTCCGCCCTCACGTCGACGGGTGCGCGGCCACCTAGAGGGCCGGCCTCTGCGGCTCCCGCGCGCCAGCAGCTGCCTGCCGGCCTCCGCCTGCCACGGTCCTCGCGTCTGCACGACGCGCACGCGGGCCATCTGGCCAGCCAGGGCGGCGAGGGCGCGGGCGGGCAGGACAGAGTGCCAGCCGCCTGCTCCGGGAACGTGGGAGGGAGGACTGGGCTATTTTGTTCTGCTCTGTTCCCAGGGCCCAGCCTGACTCGACAGACGTGTTGATTGAAGGAATGAATGTCCAGTGGCTACGGGCTGGACCCGAGAGCTGGGTGACAGTGCCCTCGCGCTCCTTTTTCACAGCTATGCCTTAATTTAGCCACACTTGTTTAAAAAGAAGAAACCGTGCGCAGTGGCACACGCCTGTAATCCCAGGGACTGGAGAGACTGAGGCAGGAGGATCCCAAGTTTGAGGCTAGCCTCAGCAAATTAGCGACGCCTTAAGCAATTTAGTGAGACCCTGTCTCAAAATAAAAAACGAAAAAGGGCCGGTTAAGCACCCCTGGATTCAATCCCCAGTACCAATCAATAAATAAACTACAGAAATGGACAATTTTCAAGCTTAAAAAGAAGGCAAAATAGGCAATAGCATGAAACTATGTAAAATTTTTAAAAGTGAGGAAAATATATACTTTTTCCTTTTAGATATACAAAAGATATGTGGCAAGATGCAAGAAACATCTTGGTTGACTTCATGGAGGGGAATTTTAAGTGGCCAGGGAATAGAAGTGAAAGATTAAAAAAAAAAATGCAACATATATAGTGCTTTGTATCTTTTTAACCTTGATCCAAGAGAAAGTATCTTTTCAAGAAATACAACAGCAGACAACTCCATTTCCCAGAGGCCTACGGTGATCATAGCTTCTATCTACTGACCTGCGATACGAGTGGTCACTTCCCTTAACTTCTGCCCTCTACAATTCTGAGTTAAATATTATTACCAACTTAGAAATGAGAAAACTTGAGGCTTGTCTGAGAACATATAACTTAATAAATAAACCCCTCAAGATGGCTCTGAAAACGGCCTCAGAGTCTGTCAAGTCAAAGGAAGAAAGGGCTAATAAACAGGGTCCGTAGATTTCTGAGTCCCATCCCATATTTCAAAATTTTAAAGATTTAGGGGCAAATCCAATTTGATACTCTAATAAATAGGATCGAGAGAGGTGAAAGTTCAATTCTTCTCCCTTAATGAAGTCAACATTCATTTTGTGTTTATGATTTGCTATCACATAATTGTACCATATTCTTCTGAATCCGTTGGAAGGAAAATACAACCCATCTATTTAATACTTGGAAGGGTGTGGCAAGAAAAAAGTGATACCCATCATGGACACTCAGAGCAAGAGCCAGAGGATTAAACACCAACCACTGGTTACTGTTTAACATTCATAACATGCCCAGAGTGCAGGACACTGACTTAATGCTTCTAAAAATTGCCCTTCGTCAGCAGTAACCTGGCAACCCCACTTGCTCTCCGCCACAGGAGATGAAAGGCATGCCAGGAAAGTGTGAGCTGGACTGAGGATGATTCCAGGAGCACAGCTGAGCTCATGCAGGATCTTTCTCCTTTTGGTTCCACTTTCATGCAACTAGGAAGCTACCTGAAAAGTGTGGGTAATATTCCTAATGTCCTTGTTCTTCCCCAGATATAATCAGCAGCCCATAATGAATACTAACTGCAGAATATTAAAACCCATCTGAAAATACTTAATGTTACAGTAGTCTTTGCAAGTGCTAAAAATGAAGGCCTCTTCTGATAAAGATAGATATCTAAACCAATATCTTTTTATAAATGTATAAATGAATATCTTTTTTCAAATGTATTTTCAAGTTTCAAAATGAATTATAATCTGAGTAAAACAAAGCAACATTTTTTTCACCTTGAACATGTAGTATCAATGAGAGCACTTGAGCTGGGTGTGGTGGCACACACCTGTAATCCCAGTAGCTCGGGAGGCTGAGGCAGGAGAATAGAAAGTTCAATGCCAGCCTCAGCAATTTAGTGAGGCCCTAAGCAAATCAATACGACTCTGTCTCTAAATAAAATATAAAAAGGGGCTGGTGATGTGGCTCAATGGTTAAGCACCCCTGGCACCAAAAAATAGAAAAGATAAAAAAGCACTTGAAACTAACCTAGTAAGTATGGGACACTTTACATAAATCCTTTTAAATGATTTGTCGTTACAGCTAAAACTGCAGATGAAACAGTTTTGCAAAAGGTTGTTGATTTAAAAAATGGAATAAATGCCTGATCACTTATTTAGGGATTAACAGAAAGATATTTAACCCTAGAATTTCTCCAAAATAATATCTGCTGTTTTCTACTTGGAACTTGAGTCCCTCTTTACAGAGACAGAAATCTAGGGAGAAAGGGTTTCTTGTGCTCCTCCAGTGAGATTTTTAACTCTAACAGCAGGAAAATATTTGTGCAGACCAGTCAGATACATTTTTCCTCCAAAAATTCTTCTTCAAAATATTTTCTGACGCTGGGCGCAGTGGCGCACACCTGGAATCCCAGCGACTCTGGAGGCTGAGGCAGGAGGATCGCGAGTTCAAAGCCAGCCTCAGCAACTGAGCAAGGTCCTAAGCAACTCAGTGAGACCCTGTCTCTAAATAAAATACAAAATAGGGCTGGGCATGTGGCTCAGTGGCCGAGTGTCCCTAAGTTCAATCCCCAGTTCAAAAAAATATATATATACATTTTCTGAGAACGGTGCCCATGAAGCTTCATCAAACTGAGAGAATCCGGAACCACATTCTGCATCAGCTCACCACGTCTCCTGCTGTAGCCAAGCACAATGGTGAAGAGAGGTAAATAAGGTTCATCATTTACAGGGACACAAAATAGTGCAATAAGGTTTATTATTTGTAGCAGGCAGGGGAGCAGGGGAGATAAATCCCAAAGCACTGCCTTTCCCCAAACAAAGAAAGAGGACTTCATTTGGGAAACCCAGGCATCGGTACGCGCGGAGGTGGGCACGTTGCTGAGCCTGAATTGCTCCAGGTCATCCTTCTTCATGTCTCATGTTGGAAAATGGCTGACTGGGAAAGGCCTAATGGGCAGGGAATTCAGGTTTATGATGAGATTATAATGAGCAAAGTTTATTCCAGGTCACCTAGAAGAGGGGTGGGAGGCCTTGACTGGTTTAAACTGGTTCCTTGTGGTTTTCTCCAGAGGGTCTTTTCTGAAACAAAAGACCAACTTAAAAGATTATCCATCATTTAAAGGGACAGCAGCTTTTCCCCTGGCAGTTGTAGGAGCATACCCTAACGTACCTGCCTGGCAGCTAATACTGCCACAAAGGCCAGAATAATATTTCCTCCTGAGCAAGGATTGTATTGCTACTTGTCATAGAAATAGCTCTTTGGATTTCAAATGGGAGATCCAACTCAGGTCAGATCAAGGAAGAGCGAACCTGTTAGGCTGGGTTAGAGGGCAAAGGTGGAATTATTAAAAGGAAGCAGGTTTCCGTGGATTCTAAAAGGGGGATCAGACCTGGAGCTGGGCACCACACCAGCACGGATGGTTTCTGGCTTTAGTTTGTCTATGTTGATGTGCTTCATTCCTTTTTCTTTGTAAGCACACATCTTTGATTCTCCATATACATAGCTAAGCCGTACACAACCATCTGCTCAGCCCCTTAATTACTTGTATCACCAAAAACAGACTGGCTTTTGCAAATCTCAACTTCAAATTACTGAGAGACAGAATTTGACTGGTCCATCTGAGGCAGGATGGTCCAATCAGCAGACACCAGACAGTAATAAAAAGGTGGACTGAAGTCTTTTCATATCTGAAGAATAGTTCTCAGAAGAAGAGGAGATGGCTGTGGACAGCACTGAAAATGCCAAAAGCACTTTTTTAGTAAGCCATATATTTTCTACTTAGCCACAAATGATGACCATGATGATGTGAGTATTCTCTCTTGGTGATTTTTTTCGGGGGTGGGGTAGTAGGGATTGAACTCAGTAGCACTCAACCACTGAGTCACATCCCCAGCCCTATTTTGTATTTTATTTGGAGACAGGGTCTCACTGAGTTGCTTAGGGCCTCGCTAAGTTGCTGAGGCTGGCTTTGAACTCCCGATCCTCCTGCCTCAGCTTCCTGAGCCACTGGGATTAGAAGCGCACGCCATACCCAGCATCACCATACCCAGCTCTTTTTTGGTGATTTAAGTGACTTGACTGTATCTGGTTGCACAGGAAAACCGTAACTTCTTGAATGGATCCTTACCGAAATTGCAGATTTTTATAGCACTATTTGCTTTAGTTTGCTCTAATGACCATCCAAATAGTTAAATCTCTTCATGCATCCTTATAATTTTCTCAGATTGTATTTTTCTGTGTAGAATTGATACGCCAAGAAGTTTGCAGACTTTAAATCTTTTCTTGTGCATTAGAATATTATTTGACTTTATCTGTCCAATTTAATGGTCCCTCAATGAACTTAGTTTTGGAACTCAATGAACTTAGTTTTTCTGCCTCTTTTTCATCCCAGCAGCTTTCAAATAGCAAAGAACCATGTACAGACTAATTCCCTTGGGCCAATTCCCTGACTAACTTCATAAGTGAATACACGCAATGCAATTGGGAAAACGTTAGAGCCAACCTGTGAAACTTGAACATGCAAACAGGGATGACAAAGGTGATCATTCAGACCGGTTAGAGATTGGAATTTGACTCTTAGAAAAAAAAACAGGTCCTAAAATCATTGTAGTTTTTTCATTCATGCAATTAATATGACTAATCAGAGGGAATAAATGTGCCATATCAAACTCTAATCACCTTGAAATGTGGTGGGAAGCAGCCGATTCCTCCTTTCCATACTCTGGGTGACCCTGTGGCCTTGTTGACCCCCAAACATCCATTGGCCCTTCTCTCTCCACAATGAACTCCCTCTGCTGTCAGCACATCATTGCACCCAGCTGGAACTGTGCTTCTGCCCTCCTCATTTAGCACTAGGTGTGGTGCTAGCCAAAGAGGTCCCAGGTGGCATGTTTGAGTAGAATTTTAGGGAAACTTTTTTTTTTTTTTTTTGCGGTGCTGGGGATTGAACCCATGGCCTTGTGCTTGCGAGGCAAGCTCTCTACCAACTGAGCTATATCCCCAGCCCTTAGGAAACCTTTTTAAAAGAAATCCCATTAATCTTTTCTTCCCCCTTCTAGCCTGTAATGTGAATGCCATGGCCGCAGATCTAGTAGTCATTCTGAAAGTCAGAAGAATTGAAGTCTCTGATAGCTTGATCTGAGAGCACTGCCTGCCACACTGCTCGATTCTGGATGACTTTTATGTGGGACAGAAATAGACTTTGGTCTTGTTCAAGCCACTCTTATTCTGGAATGCATTATAATAGTTTAAAGCCCTTCCCAAAGGGCAGGAAACATACACCCCAGACAGCTTTCAACCTCATGGCTGCAATGACAGGGTGGACTGGCAAGGGCCCACACCGAGGTCCACCGAAGGTTTCTCCTTCCTTGCCACATGGAGTGCTTAGCCACAAAGGGTCGTCCCAGGGGGAGACCCCTGTTTGCGTGTTCTGCACATCTGGATATGGCCACATGACTATCCTGCCACTCCTCCACTTCCTGCCTTACTCCGCACTGACATGACCTATCGCTTCCACTGTCCTTTTCCATCCACTTTGCTGGGAGTTTCTTCATGCCTTTATTGGATGAGAGTGAAGACTAGACAGTTCACTACAGGGACTTCCTAAAGACCCACTCACACTCCAAAGGAAGACATCACCAGCATGTACCCTGAGAGTCACTAAGCCCAGGCCTCCGAACCCTCCGGTGTTTCCGCTCATCCTGAACTGCCTGCTCTGGTCCTTATGCAGTTTCAGGAGTAAGCCTGGATCATCCAGAGAGTGAAGACGGGCTCCATCCACACCAGTGGAGGAACTTCAGGAGAACCAGCTCTCAGGACCCACAGACACTCTAAACTGCTTCTGGAAACTTGGAGCACCCAAGTATGCCCCTGTTCCCAACCCCGGCTGGACAGCCACACCTGAGCCCTGTCCCTGGGGTCTTAGTCTAAGTGAGACTTAGCAAAAAGAGTGTATAAAATCACACTTCCACAAATCTATAGAGAAGAAAACAAAGTTTGCCGCTGCCTCGGGCCTCAGGTAGGAAGAGCACTGAACTGTGAGTGGGCAGAGGTATCTTTTGGGGGTGAAGGGAAAGCTCAAAATCTGCATTGTAGTGATGGTATACAATTTCATAAGTTTATTAAACTGAATTTGCACTTAACACAGGAGAAGTCTGTGATACAAATCATGCCTCAACAAAGCTGTTCTTAAAACCCCAAATTACCCTTTTTAGTTTAAAAAAAATTTTAAATCCACATATCGTCAATGAAACTGTCATATGAACAAGCATCCCACATATGGCCTAGGCTCCTGTGCTCGTCAATTTTCTGTTACTGTAACAAGAACCTGAGGTCATCACTTTATAAAACAAGGAAGGTTTATTCTGGCTTGCAGTTTTTGGAGGTTCCAGTCCATGATTAATCGAGCCATTGCTTTGGGCCTGTGGTGAGGCAGCTCAACATGGTGGGGTGTATGTGGTGAAGCAAAGTGTTTACCTTACTACCAGATATGAAAGGGATAGAAGGAGACCCTGGCCCCACAGTCCCCTTCAGAGGCATACCCCAATAACCTAAGCTGTCCCACTAGCCCCACCTCTTAAAGGGCCCACCATTGCCCAGTAGCACCGTGGATTGGGGACCGAGCCCTTCACACATGGGATTTTGGGGGACCCTCATGCAAACTGCAGCAGCTTCCCTTAGAGAAGAAACAGATTTTTAAAAAATCCTTTGGGAGCATTTCATCTGAAATGCCAGATCCGTGACTGAACTGAGGGTGTGATCAGATGTGACAGTTGGGATGCTGAATGTCCCCAGAGGCCCATGAATCAGGGCTTGAGCTTTATGGGCTTTCTCATTTTTAAAAATTAATTTATGATTCTTTCCTTTCCTCACCTTACTCTGCAGTTTCATTTGTTTTCATTTGGTTTGGCTTTTGGTTTTTTATTAGTTTTTTTAACATGGAAGCTAAGCCAAATGTAGAATCAAAAAACTTTGTATTTGATACTTGACTCAGACCAATTCTATTGCGTGTGTGATGTGCACGTGTGTGTGTGTCTGGGTCTGTGTCTGAGTGTGTCTGGGCGTGCACCACCTGATCACACCGCCGCTCACCTCCACTCTGTGCTTTGTAGAAGGACAGGCAGTATTCCAGAGGCATCCTAATGAGCTTCCCTGCAGCCTGCTTTCCTGACACAGGTCATGTTAGGAGGTTTGTGCCACCTCTCCGTGCGGGGGCGAGTGCTTGGAGAATTTCTTCTTTGGGACTATTTGGAATAATGCTGCTGTCAACATTCACACCCAGGTTTTCGAGTGAGCACTATCTTCAGCGCTCTGGGACATGTGCCATGAGAACAGCTATGGGGCACATGGTAGCCCTAGGTGTGAATTTCTGAGGAGCTGCCACACTGCACAGGACAGCGGCTGAGCCCCTTGACGCTGCCGCCAGCAGCCAGCAGCGTGTGAACACTCTGATTCGTTCACTCTCTCCCCAGCACCCGTGCAGTTCCTTTTTAAAATGACAGCCGTGCTGGGGTGACGTGCTGTCTCACTGTGGTCTCAGTTTGCATTTCCCTGGAGTCTCGCGTCACTGAACATCTTTCCATGTGTTCACGGCCACCTCCAGATCCTAGGGGCCACACTCATCAATAGGGCGGGTCTCAGCCTGGGAAGGCCTTCAGCAATAAACATCTAGTGATGAAAAGCCCTTCCTGGGACCTCAGACCCCCAGAAAGTATTTTTGCTGAGCTGGACGTAAGAAGCAGCTGTATGGTGAGCATTTTAGCTGGCCAGTGGCAAATTGTCAGACCAGAGTCTGACGCGTCTTGCAAATCCAAGAGGGTCCAGAGGGCCAGGGAGGGAACTCAGGTAGGAGCTGGCGGAGGCCGAGCAGGGGGCCCTGGGGAACCTGCTGGTGAGCCCGCAGTCAGCTCGGCCCATCAGGAGCAAGAGCAGCACGCGGTGGATGAGGCCGGCCTTCCTGGGAGAGAACCAGCTGAGACCGGCACGCCCTGTCCGGAGCGTGCGCTGTGCACCATCCGCGTGTTCAACCATCCCTCACCAAACCGAGTGACCTCAGGGAGGCCGCAGAGGCAGGGGAAGGACAGAAGCCTCCAGAATCGAAGCCCCTCTGCAGGGTTTGTAGCAGTCTCATACCTTCCAAACCTGCGGGCTCCGAACGGGTGACCTTCGGCCTTGTCAGCCCCTGGCTTTCTTCTGCGCGTTCATCCAAAGACCCGGTCAGCCTGGGCCTCCCCGCACCCCCTCTGCCGGTGACATCCCAACCTTCGGCCAACCTCTGAGCCAAGCGCTCCCCAGACTCCCGCGGAACTCTGCCTGGGACCCTTCGGGAATCTCCTTGTCCTGGACGTCACCAGGAGTCCCTAAGGGTGCCACGAGCCCTCCCGGCTCCGCCTCGTCCAGTGTACACTTCTGCTCCCTGTTTGAGCCCTCGCACCCGGTTCCTTCGGACTCACTCTCCTTCCTGCGGGACCGCGCGCTCATTTCCTCAGCTTTATTTCTGGCGCCGAAACTCTCATCAGAGTCCATCCTCAACTCCTCAGTGACGGCCCCGCAGGAAACACCAGCGGCTCCTTTTGCACACATTTCCCACGACCTCCCCAGACACAGCCTTATAAAGTTCAGCACTGTCTTCCAGGCCTTTCAAACTGCGCTGGGGGCGGGGGCGGCGGCGGGGGCTCAGCTGTAGAGCGCGTGCCTGGAACGCTGAAGTCACTGGGTTCCCTCCCCAGCACCACGTCAAAATAAAACAAAGGTACGTCTGCAACTAAAAACATTTTAATAAAAATAAAATGCATATTATAAATAAAATCAAACTGTTTCTATTGCTCTGTGACTTGCTTTTTCACTTAGAAAAAAATGTCCCAGGGCTCTTTCTATGTTGTGCATTGAACTTTGCCTCATCCTTTTTATTCACTACGTAGTATTCTATTGTATGTATTAATAGCATGGTCCCTTAAACAATATCGTTCCGTGTTCTTCTGGTGGACATTTATTTTGCCTAAGTTTTTCTAACATTTAAACAATGAATAGTCTTAGTTATTCCACCTTTTATATATCCGCAAAATGTTTCTAGACTGAGGGCTGGGGATTTAGCTCAGGGGTAGAGCACTTGTCTTCTATGCACAAGGCCCTCGGTGCCATGCCTAGTGTGCCTGTCCACGTGGGTGTGTGCGCGCGTGCACACACACACCAAAAATCACTGGGTTGAAAAATGACTGTGTTGAAAGCTATAGAAAAATTTTAACTGTGGAGCCAAATTGCCCGGCCACAGTGCTGTGACAAATTACATTCCTACCAAGAGAAAAAAAAGTCCAATTTCCTTCCTTTCACGTTAATACTGAACATTAAAAATATTTTCTATTGTTGCCAAACTGATGGGCAAAAATTATTTAAGTTTATTTTATTGTCCAGATATTTTGAAATTTTATGTGATTAAATCTGTCTTTTTTAGCTTCTGGGTTCTGTAACATTTTCAGAGTCTTTTTTTCTTTCTTTCTTTCTTTTTTTTTTTTTTTTTTTTTTTGAACCAGGGATTGAACCCAGGGGCACTCAGCCACTGAGCCACATCCCCAGCCCTATTTTGTATTTTATTTAGAGACAGGGTGTCACTGAGTTGCTTAGTGCCTTGCCCTTGCTGAGGCTGGCTTTGAACTCGCGATCCTCCTGCCTCAGCCTCCCAAGCCACTGGGATTACAGGCATGCACCACCGCACCGGGCTCAGAGTCTTTCTAAACCCAAAATTTAAAAAAAAATTTTTTTTTGATCTAACGCTTTACGATGACTTTGGTGTTGGCTTTATGAATCTATCTTAAATTTATCCTGATGAAGTTAATATGAAGTGCAAGTCTAGCCTTTTTCCCCAGTCTGAATGGATAGCTGTGGCAGACAGTTCTAAATGCCCACAAAATCATTTCTTCCTCTCTCCCCTCGCCTGCCCCCTGGAGCGGGGAACTGAACCCAGGGCCATGCACATGCTAGGCAAGGGCTCTATCTCTGAACTACATTCCCAGCCAGAAATCACTTCTCCTTTCTGGGCCGACCACAGCGTCCTTGGTAGTGTGACCATGTGAGTGAGTTCTTGCCAGTGAGACGTGGCCACACATGCCAGACCTCTTTTAAAACTGGTGCACAAACCTTGCCACTCTCATTCTCTCAGTTCTTTTCCCTTCTGACTGATGCAGATGAACATGTACCCCTGAAAAGTCTTGGAAACGGAAGTGTCTTAAGACAGAAGTCTCCATCCCTGAATCACTGCTGGCAGGAGGTCCCCTGATAATCAGGAATGCACACTTTACCCTTTGGATGAGAGAGAAGTGATCTTTTATGGCGTTAAACCACAGAGGCTGTGGCAGCTGGTGCAGCTCTAACTAACCCGAGAGCCAGCGTCCCAGCACTATTTATGGAAAGATTCATTCCTACCCTCTGACCGGAAGGGCTGTTACCTTTATCAGGGACCAGCACGGCTGCTACGCGTTTGGTCATGGCGTTGTTTTGTGACCTTCCTCCCCTCAGTCCCACCTCCTGAAGGTTTCGCCACCTCCCAATAGCACCGGAGCTCAGCCTCAGCACCCTGGCCTGTGGGAGGGTACAACAGAATGACACGACTGAGGACATGGATGCCAGGATCAGGGAAGAAACAGGCTGCTC
>JAJEJO010004034.1:85564-122680 GCA_020662805.1 Glaucomys volans
ACTCCAAGAGTTAGTTTTCCATCACTATAAGAAAATACCTGAGATAAACAATTTAGAAAGAGAAGAGGTTTGTTCTGGCTCACAGTTTTGCAGGAGCCAGGCCGTGATCTAGTTGGGAGCATATCATCAAAGGAGCATGTGGCAGAGCAAAATCAGTCACATCATGACCAGGAAATGAAAGAAGGAAGAGGGAGACTGAGGTCCCACAATCCCTTCAAGGGCACACATGGCATACCCCCAAAGACCTGAGGAGCTCCTACTAGGCCCCACTTCTTAAAGGCCCAGCAGTCACCTCAGGGACTATGCACAGCCCTTTGGCAGATGTTCCAGATGCAAACTGTACAATGTCACACTAATACAACAGGCTTTGTTTTTTCAAATGGGGATTGAAACCAAGTACACTCAACCAGACCCCCAGCCCTTTTTATTTATTTTTATTTATCTATTTATTTATTTATTTTTTATTTTTTGGAACCAGGGGTTGAACTCAGGGACACTCGGCCACTGAGCCACGTCCCCAGCCCTATTTTGTATTTTATTTAGAGACAGGGTCTCACTGAGTTGCTTAGGGCCTCGCTAAGTTGCTGAGGCTGGCTTTGAACTCGCGATCCTCCTGACTCAGCCTCCCAAGTCGCTTGGATTACAGGCATGCGCCACCACGCCCAGCCCCTTTTTATTTTTTATTTTGAGACAGAGTCTCACTAATTGCTGAGGTGGACCTTGAACATGTGACCCTCCAGCCTCGGAGTCACTGGGATCACAGGCAGGCACCACCGTGCCTGGCTCTAACAGACTTTTTAAATTTCAGGTTCCACGTGCACCACACGGAACAGAGGTCTACCCTCCTAGCCAGGTGAAACCCTCCTCTGCTGCGGGGTAATTTGAGGAGGTATACAGATCATTGTGAGCAGCTGAGTGACCTTAGGGTCGGCCTGGGAGAACTCCTTCAGCTTGATATTGCCACATGCGTAGTAAGCCAGGCCAAGAACTTCCTCATGAGAACGTGGGAGAGGCAGTCCTGGTTTGGAGGAAGTGCCGAGGGGCTGGCTTTGAAACCCACTTTCCTTGCAAGCATGGGTTTTCCTTGGAGGCATGTTACCTATCAACATAAAACAGGAAGCCACGTCACACAATGCACAAGGCTGAGGAAGTCTCAGTTACTCCTCAAATGAATTTCACTGACCTCTGGAATCGCTCCTGGCCATGCAGGTGGCGATCTGGGCTCACCCACCTTCTTTCTGGGCCTTCCCCAGCAGCCACAGTGGCGCATCTAGAGAGGGGGTTTCAGCCTTCCACATAGTCTCAAAAACGACCCCCGGGGTCCTCATGCGGATTCCTCTGCACAAGGGCATCTGTTTCCTTCCAAAATCGACTTTGGACGACATTCGGGTGTACCGTCTGAATTGTGCCAATCTGACTTACTAGGATAAAATCCAAAGTGGTCTAAATGAAGCAGTCTGATTAGGGCCGCTGATGAATCAAGCTTTCAAGAACCGCTTAGACCTGGCAGAGGTCGTCTTGCCGACCCTAGGGACCGCTCCCCTCAGACCATCCTCAGGACCTGCGCGCAGCCCGAGCGCCCTCGCTGCACGCACGTGCCCAGGTGGGGCATACCTTCCGCCTCTGGAAACCTGCTAGTGAGGCATTCATCGTGACTGCGGTGGTTCGTGAAGGTAAGCACGGACCTGGTTTTAGTTTGAATTTGATTTCTCCTCCTGTGTCAGAGATTAACTTAACGATTTGGGGTTTTCCGAAAAATTGCAAAGGTAGCCCAGTGTCGTTGATATCCTCAGGCATCTTCCCCCAATTCCATCCTAATATTACCGTGGCCAGCTATCAAAACCAAGAATGAGCTGGGCGAGGTGGAGCATGCCTGTAATACCAGTGGCTTGGGAGGCTGAGGCAGGAGGATCAGGAGTTCAAAGCCAGCCTCAGCAACTTAGGGAGGCCGTAAGCAACTCAGTGAGACCCTGTCTCTTCATAAAATATAAAAAGGGCTGCGGATGTGGCTCAGTGGTTAAGCACCCCTGGGTTCAATCCCAGTTGTGTGTATATATATATATAGAGAGAGAGAGAGAGAGAGAGAGACAGAGAGAGAGAGAGAGAGATTAACTTGTGTATGATATTATTTGCAAACCTACAGTGCTTATTCTAATTCCACCTGTTTTTTTTCACATATGTCCTCTTTTGATTTGTTCCTGAAATTGTCACACAAAATTTATTAACAATGTCACCTTTGCCCTTGTGATTTGAGCTGCCACCCTGTCAAGTACTGTATTCACATGCATTGGGGTCTAATTCTAACTTTGTATTTTATTCCACTGGTCTTTGTGCCTGTGGGTTCACCAGCACCACACTGTTCTAAATGGAGTAGGAAGGATTTAATTATAGTGGCTCATAGGTGTTAATATCCAGGAGTGGTCTTACACAGTCTTGGTTTTGTTTTGTTTTTTGTTTTTTGGGTTTTTTTTGTTGTTGTTGTTGTTATTTCTGCATTATTTTTCTATATAAACCTTAGTATCAATTTAGTTAACTCTGAAGTTCCTTGTTGGTATTTGGGGATCAATGTACAAATTAACAGGGAAAGCTTACATCTTTATGCAATTCAGTCATTCTGTCAAAGAACAAGGAATGTCTTTCCATTTGTTCTATCTTCATGTCTTTCGTAGTCTTTTAACATTTTCCCCATACAGCTCTTGCACTTTGGGTGGAGGGAACTGAACCCAGGGGCATTTAACCACTGAGCCACATCCCCAGCCAATTTTTTTTTAAAGACAGGATGTCACTAAGTTGCTTAGGGAAGAACATTGCTTTCAACATCCTTTCCACGAGTGGTACTGGAACTGACGGCCCAGGTACCACAGGAAGGCATTCACACCTCCAGACCCAGCTGACATGAGCAGCCTGATTCTCCCCCATCCCGGTATCCATGTCCTCAGCCACTCATTCTGCAGTGCCCTCCCACCATCAGGTGTGATTCTCCAACCTCAGGCTCAGCCATGTGTCTTGCTCTGGCTGATGGTCAGGAGATGTGAAGCAAGCACCACCCGGGTTTCCATAACCCACCCCACCGAGAGCACAGATCTAGTCTCAGAGGGGTGAGACATTTGTGGAACTGAATTGCCGCAGCCAAGGCCAGGTTAGAGCACGTGCCCAGATACCCCACATGCACAGTTTTTGTTGTTGTTTATCTTTATCCTCAATACTTAATTTTGTTTGCTGTTAGAGTAAATGGGATTGTCTGTAAGAGTGCACCTTCTGGTTTTTGTTTGTTATTGATTTTTATATGTAAATTTCATATCCTGCTCCTGTCCTTAATTTTTTATTGTTTAAGTTAACTTTACTATTGATTTTCTGGGGGTTCCTACGTGCACTCGCACATCATCTGCAAATTTAAGTAGTTCTGTGTCTTCTTCATCCGTTGCTAAGCTTGAGTGTGATTTCCCTCATCTAATGGTACTGGCTAACTCCTGAGTATCGTGCTCACCAGCAGCCACATGCTTGTGATCCTAGATACCTGGGAGGCTGAGGCATGAGGACACATCTCAAAATAAAAATAAAAGGGGTTGGGGGTGTAGCACAATGGTAGAGTACCCTGGGTTCAAACCCCAGTGCAAGAAAGAAAGAAACAGAAAGAAAGAAAGAAAGAAAGAAAGAAAGAAAGAAAGAAAGAAAGAAAGAAAGAAAGAGAGAGAAAGAGCTGAAAACTGAATGTTCTTTTCTTGACTTCAGTTCTAGAAGAACTGCCTACAGAGTTTGCCCATTAAATAAGAAATTTGCTTTAGAAATAATATTTACAATGTCAATAGCTTCTTTTTGGAAAAGCCTAAGTTGAATTAGCAGTTTAGGCCATAATAATTGATTTATGTGTTTGCTAAAGGTACTTTTGAATCTGCTATGTATTATAGCAACAAAAGAATCATTTTGTTAGGGGAAAAAAAAGAAATAAGATATATATTCTATTGTGTTTAGAAAGTAGTATTCTCTCATTCCTATCTTCCCGAATGTTGTTATGATGAGTAGGTATTGATTTTTCCTAAGACTCTCTTAACTTCTGTGGAGATAATAATATCGTCTTTTTCTTAGATGTTAATGTGATGTATGCTGTTGATTTCTGAATGTTAAGTCAGACTTGCATTTCTGGAATACATTCCACTCAGTTATGGAATATTATTCTTAATGTAGTGTCAACTTACTTTTGCTAACATTTTGTTTAGAATTTTCGCACAGATATTCCTAAGCGAGATCGACCAATAGTTTTATTTCTCTGTATTATATTAAAGTGTCAGCATTATACTTGCTTCACAAAAAGAATCAGGACCTTGCCTTTCTTCCTGTCGTCTAGGCTGGCAGAAGCCCCTTCTGGAATTGTCTGGGCCATTGTGTTTTCCTTGGAGAAGTTAATGGCTTCCTTTCTTCCTTCCTTCTAGAGAACCAATCTTTTTGAATTATCCGATCGTAATGGGTCTGATTTTGCTACTCTGGATTTCCCTAGGACATCATCAATTTGCTCTAGGTTTTCAAATTTATTTTCAGGTAAATCTGCAAACTAGTCTCTTATGGTTTTTCAAATGTCATGACTTTTAAAAAGTGTCTAGCATTTCTGTTTAGCTGAAAGTGAGAGCTCTTTGGGACCCCATCACCGCCAAACTTCAATAAAAATTTACTAAGTACCTGTCACTGTTGTGTGGACTGGGAATACACCAGTTCCTTCCCCTTTGCCGGGATCCACTTAAAGTGTGTCTGGGGCTGTGCTGTGTGCATAGCACGTGGGAGGCCCTGGGTTCAAAGCCCAGCACCACGTTAAAAAAAAAAGAGTTCTTTAAGAGAAACTTCATAGGAGGAATAAAGACATGGAAAGGACTTCCTTCACTTGGGTTTTTGTTTTGTATTTGGGGGATTTTTTGTTTTGATTTGGTGGGATTTTTTTTGCTATAATTCATATTATATGAATTTTTTAAAAAATTTATGTTTAGTTGTGGGTGCACACAATATCTATTTTATTTTATTTTTTTATGTGGTGCTGAGGATTGAACCCAGGGGGTCACGTACACTAGGCAAGCTTACTACCACTGAGCCACAACCCCAGCCCTGTATTTGGATATTTTAAGGTGGAAATGTCCATTACTATAGACTTAAAAAAAAATAGCAATATGGACAAAAGCATAAGGCCCCCAAGGGACACACACAGTCAGGGAGGTTTCTAATCTACACGTCAAGGCTGTATGGTGTCAGTGACTCAATCATTCCTCTCTGATATTCATTAGCCTGTCAGGCTGCAACTGGAATCAGCTGGTTGATTTTTTTAGTCATTGATGGACCTTTATTTTATTTCTTTATATGCGGTGTTGAGACTCGAACCCAGAGCCTCACACACGTGCCAGGCAAGCACTCTCCCACTGAGCCACAGCCCCAGCCCAGAATCAGATAACGTTTTTTACAGTTGGCTTTGGTATCTGAGGCACAATTTAGAACTGACTGCATCCTTAGATGAGCGATGTCCTAATGTACCCCGACCCCATCCCCGGACTGCTAAGGTCTCTCTAGGAGCTCAGATGTGGACTTTGAAGGTTCTAGCAGGTCTCCAGAGCAGATGAGTGCCTGCCGCTCTGTGTGGTCACAACTCCTAACACCTCCATGAGGCTTTTTAGGTGTTGGAAGCCCTTCTTTGCTTTCTGTCCGACCCTCTCACCATCTCTGACAGATAGGCGGACTTGGTGCTGGATCTGCACTTTACAGCTAAAGAGTCCAGAAAAATTAAATGGCTTCGCTGAAGCCGAGCAGCCACACGAGGTGAGTGGAGGGCTGGTCTCCATCCATCACTCTTCATTTTATGCCACAAAAGTTGCCCGAGCCTGGCCCTTTCCTGTGAGGACTTTTGGCAGCATGCCTCCTCGGGGGGTGTGATACTGGCACAGATGTTATGGAAGTGAAAACAATTTAGGATTATGCTTGTTTGTCCTGGAGATTTAACCCGGAGCACTGTTCCACTGAGCTACATCCCCAGACCTTTTTATTTATTCTGAGATGGGGTCTCACTAAGTTGCTGAGCTCATCCCTCATTTGCTGAGGCTGGTGTCAAACTTGCAATCCTCCTGGCTCAGCCTCCCCAGTCACCAGGAGGACAGGCGTTGCACCACCACACCCAGCAAACCCAGCCACTTTTAAAGACTTAACTGTAACAACAGAAATGACCTTGATGCTAAGTGAAAAAATCAAGTGTGCTGTATTGCTTCGCATTTCCATTTTATTAAGATTTCCACCCACCTCTCCACTCATTCAACAAATATTTATGAAGCGCCACGTTTGGACCAGTCTGCTGTCAGCACTGGAAGGAAGCGACCCCTGCTCTCAGAGAGCTCCCTCTAGTGGAGGGGAGGAGACACAAGCACGCTGTGCACAGTGGACCAGGGACATGCAGAAAGAGTGGGGATGGGGGCCTTGAAATAGGATGGGCGGGGAAGTCTCCCTGCTAAGAGGCTTCTGAGCAGAGTCTAAAAGAACCTAAGGGAATTTAGAGACTGAGCCACCTTGGGGGAGCCTTGGCTCCAAGCAGGGCAAACAGTAGGTAGAAGGCCCTGGGGAGAGAGAGGAGTCTGTCTGTCGGTCTTTTATTTTTATTTTATGTGGTTCTGAGGATCGAACCCAGTGCCTCACACCTGCCAGGCAAGCCCAGCCCCAGCCCCACTCTGTCATTCCTTTTTATTTTACTGTATTGTATTGGTACCAGGGATTGAACTCAGGGGCACTCGACCACTGAGCCACATTCCCAGCCCTGTTTTGTATTTTATTTAGAAACAGAGTCTCACTGGGTTGCTTAGCACTTCGCCATTGCTGAGGCTGACTTTGAACTCCAGATCCTCCTACCTCAGCCTCCCAAGCCACTGGGATTACAGGCATGCTCCACTGTGCCTGGCTCTGTCATTCTTAAAAGTGTAGAAGAGAAAACAAATCCTCTCATCCTCCATGATCCACAGGAGGGCTGACAGGTCTCAACACTCCCCCAGATCTGAGAGCTAGTGAAAAGACTTTTGTATTTATATACAATATACTGCTTTTATTTTAAATAACATTTCTAACAAACAACAAAATCGACTATGTCTCTATTGCCTACCCAAGGTCAAATATTGTTTAAAAAGAAAATATTGATTATTTTATTTATTCATCCTATCACATCTTCCCTACGTAGATGCTTTCATTTTTGCTATTTAATAAGTTGAATTTTTACCTCTAGAGCTTTCTTAAACTACATTATCACGAGGGCCTTGAAAATTTTAATTGGGGAGAGAACAACAATCAGAAGAGATGTCTTTTCAGCCGGATATTTGTTTTAGTCAGCTTATTTGCTAATGGGACCAAAACACCTGACAAGAACAAGCACAGGAGGAAAAGTTTATTTTAGGGCTCACGGTTTCAGAGGCCTCCGTCCTTAGATGGCTGACGCCATTCCTCGGGGCCTGAGGTGAGGTGAAACATCACGGCGGAGGAGTGTGAGGAAGGAAAGCAGCTGGGAACGTGGCACCAGGAAGCAGAGAGAAAGAGCTCTGCTCAACAAGGACAAAATATGCACCCCGAAGTCGCACCCCAGGGACCCACCTCCTCCAGCCACACCCTACCTGCAGCAGTCACCACCCAGCTCATCCCTGTCAGGGGATGAATGCACTGACTAGGTTAAGGCTCTCCTAACCCGATCTTGTCATCTCTAAACTTTCCTGCATTGTGTCACACAGGAACTTTTGGGGGTCTCCTCACATCCAAACTGTAACAGCGTTTGTTGAGCTGCACTGCCTTTCATGATATGGAAACCATATTTCTTATTCAGGGTGTTTATCTACCTTTTTCTTGTATTATTTTCTATGCTATGGAAATAGAAACATCCAAGATGATGACTATCTCATGTGTGTATTTGTGTGTGTGTGTGTGTGTGTGTTACTGGGGATTAAACCAGGGGTGCTCTACCACTGGGCTACATTCCTAACCCCTTTTTGTTTTTTATTTTGATACCGGGTCTCACTAAGTTGCTGAGGCTGGCCTGGAACTTGTGATACTCTGCCTGAGCTTCCTGAGTCACTGGGTATGCCCCACCACACCCAGATATGCCCCACCACACCCAGAAATACCCAGAAATTTTTTTTTCTTTTTTTTTTTTGGAGCCGGGGATTGACCTCAGGGACACTCGGCTACTGAGCCACATCCCCAGCCCTATTTTATACTTTTTTCAGAAACAGGGTCTCACTGAGTTGCTTAGGGCCTCACTAAGTTGCTGAGGCTGGTTTTGAACCCGCAATCCTCTTGCCTCAGCCTCCCGAGTTGCTGGGATTACAGGCGTGTGCCACTGCGCCCAGCTCCAGAAATTTTTATGTGGATGACTTACCCACCTAATGGTCTCCAAACCCATACCTCGGTGACTTAACACAACCACCATGTTATTATCTTCTGATTCCCTGGGTTGACTGAACATGAGACAGTTCTGCCGGTCTTGTGTGTCCCAGGCAGTCAGATGGTAGGAGGGGCTGTCATCATCTGGGAGCTTACCCAGTATATTGCAGGAACCTCTAGATCTTCCTCCCTCCCCATACACCCTGGACCTTTCTCTCTCCACGTGGTCTTTCCATGTGGCTGCTTGGGCTTCCTCATAGCATGGCAGCTGGGTGCTAAGGAGAAGTCCAAGAAAATGAGGCAGAGGCTGGCATCCCTCTTAATCGCTGGGCCCAGAATTGGCACATTATTTCCTCTACATTCTATTGGCTAACACAAGTCACAGCAGTCCCTCAATGAAGGTGGGTGGGGACTGCACACATACAGATGACCCCCAATTTATGACAGATGAATGGGATTTTTTGACTTCATGATGATGCAGAAGCATTCCCACAATATTCAACAAATTACTTCCTTATAAAATAGGCTTTGTGTTAGATGATTTTGTCCAAATGTAGGCTATTGTAAGTATTCTGAGCACATTTGATGTAGGCTGGGCTATGACGTAGTAGGTTAGGTGTATTAAGTGGATTTATATTTCTCAACTTAAAATGACTTTATTGGGGTGTAAAGATATTCTAAGTCAAGGAGCACCTGCAGGTGAATACCGTGGGATGTGGTTCGTTGTAAGCCATCTTTGAGACCAGTTATCACACCTTGTCATTCTGCCTGATTTGTATGAGTATTAGCTCTTGTTAGATAAATGTGTTAGTCAGCTTTTCATCACTGTGACCAAAATATCTGACACAAACAACTTAGAGGAGGAAAGATTTATTTGGGCTCATGATTTCAGAGGATGCAGTCCATGGTTGGCTGACTCTTTCTCTTTGGTCCTGAGGTGAAGCAGAACATCATGGCAGAAAGGTGCTCAACTCATGGCAGTCAGGAATCTCAGAAAGAGATGGAAAGGGCAGATGTGGTCCCCAAGGTCACACCGCCAGGGACTTCCTTCCTTGGACCATGTCCCACCTGCCTATCCTTTTCACCACCTCCAGTGAATCCATTGGAGTTGTTAAACCATCAAGTGGATTAATCCACTGTGAGGTCTGAGCCCTCATGCCCAATCTTCTCACCTCTGCACGCAGCAGCATTGTGTGTCAATCCTGACACACTGTAGGGCACACTCCAGATCCAAACGATAACGATAATCAGATGGAAAGGCCATAAAACAAGCTGGTACTGTTACGTAGTCACAGATGGAAGGAGGGAACTAACACCTTGTGGTGGAGAAAAGAACCCCCTTGAATGAAGGAAACTTCTGCAATTAATTGGGAATGATGAGTAGTCACCTTGAGCAGCCCAGGAGGTCAAGTGAAGCAAAAGAAATAGCACGTGTGGGGTGGCTGAGCCGTGAAGGAGCCACGGTGCCTGGGGAATGCAGTACAATAAGGAGCGTCTGTCAGGGTGGAAGAGTGGCAGGAAAGACTGGAGAGAAGCTGAGTGTGCTCAAGGAATGTGAGTGGGGCCACTGACGGCTAGGGCACCGTCCCCAGGTGGCCGTGTGCCCAGGACCTCTGACACCAAGTGCAACGAGTGTGCCAGAGTGCAAGGTCCCAGGGACGGAGACCATCTGCATGTCAGATGCCAACATCACTGGCCCTTCAATACCAGCTGAATATAAACCGGGGTCCCGTCACCACCCTTGGGTTTGATACTTCACTAGACTGACTCGCAGGACTCAGGGAAGTGTTGTGATCATGATGGTGGTTCAAGGGCACAACTTAGAACCAGGCAAAGGGAGAGATGCACAGAGAAGAATCTAGAATGGATCTCAGTGGGAACCTGGCCTACACAGGTCCCTCCTGTGCTGGGTACACTGGAGTGTGCGGGCTGCCTGCCCTGGGTGTGCCCTGTGGCTGTCTCTGAACACAGGGCCTGGGTCTCCTCTTCCTCCAGGCAGAGGGCAGGGTGTGCTTCAGCTCGCCCTTCTAGGACAGGTGTGGCCTTGACTCGCTGTCATGGAGGTAACTGAGCGAGCAATGGGCAGGTCAAAGCTGCAGGAGCCAGTGCAAGGTCCATCTTCTCAGGGACCTTGGGGACGTGTTGACATGGTGCGTCCTCAGCCTGTGTCTGAGGAACTCTGAAGAACAAATGCCCTGCCCCTCAATCCCTGCTACACCGGCCAGGCTGGCAAGGAAGAAGCCTCTGGGCGCTCAGTTGTTGCAATGTGGGGCTCTTTGTTACCCAGCGTATCATAGTCTGTCCTGCTATTACACCATGGGGGATCTTGGGTAAGTTATTTAGCATCCTGTGCCTCTGCTTCCTGCCCTGTAAAATGGGGACAATGGTACCTACCTCTTGAAGCTAAGTTAGGAACCCATGAGTGACACATTTATATTCGTTTTCTGGGGACGCCATAGCAGAGGCCCCAGGTTTGGTGGTTTTAACATCAGAAATTCACAGTTCAGAGGCCGGCAGTCTAGACGGAGGCATGGCAGGGCTGGTTCCTCCGGAGGCCTGGGCTGCAGACCTCGCCTCCATCTTCGTGATCTTCTCTTCGTGTCTGTGTCCTACTCTCCTCTTCTCTAAATGAACGCTGCTCACATTCCATGATGGGCCACCGCACTGACTCATTACCTCTTCAAAGCCCTCTCTCCACCAGCGTCCGGACATCCTGGGGGAGGACCTCAGCATGTGCAGGTTAGGGGGACCCAACCCTGCTTGTGCGGAAAGTCCAAGGCACACCGTAAGGGCTCAGTCAGCTAGCTGTCACTGTCACTACCATCGTTATCTTTTATAGACCCTGATGAGAAAACGTATCCAAGACTCACAGAGTGTCAACATAAGAAAACTGCTGACCAGGCAGGGCGTGGTGAGGCGCCTGTAACCCCCCCACCTCGGGAGGTAGGTGGAGGCAGGAGGATCACAAGGTCAAGGCCAGACTGGGCAGCTTAAAGACCCTGACTCAAATTAAAACAGTAAAAAGGGCTGGGGATGCAGCTCAGTGGTTAAGCGCCCCTGGGCTCAGTCCCCAGAATAGCAGGGAAAGAAAAAAAAAGAAGGCTGCTAATTTGTAATTTCCCTTATCTAATTAATTAATACTAACCAAATAATAGTGTATACTTAGGGACAAAAAATTTCTAAGAAAAATAATAGCAATGTCAATCTGAAAAGGCTGCATCAACCACACGACAAGCTGGAAAAGGCGAAGCCATAGCCACAGTGGAATCGACGGGAGTGTGTGTGGCGGGGGGCGGACAGGGATGACCAGGGCGGCACGGAGGAGTTCCAGGGCAGCGCAGCCACCCTATTAGATATCATAAGGGTGGACGGGGTCATCATTCTTTGGTCCAAACTCATAAAAGGACACTTGGAGCATCTCCATGGCCAGTGTCCATGCCTCTGGGACAACACATCCCACTCCAGCAGGGGAATTGCTGGCATGGAGGCTGCTGCTGGGCAGGGAGCACCCGGGCGCTCCACTTTCTGCTTTGTTGTGCTGTGACCCAGAAACTGCTCTAAAAAAGTCCTTTTGTTTTTTGTTTTCTTTTGGTGCCGGGGATTGAACCCAGGGTGCTTAAGCACTGAGCCACATCTCCAGCCCTTTCTTTATATTTTCTTTGGAGACAGGGCCTTGCTAAGTTACTGAGGCTGGATTTGAACTCATGATCCTTCTTCTGCCTCAGCCTCCTGAGCCACTGGGATTATAGGCGTGTGTCATCGCACCCCACGCTATCATGTTTTTTAAAAAATAATATACCAAATTTTAATAATAATGGGGGGCATGCTATGGTGATTTTCCTGTACATATTTTGGTGATGTTTGAGGTTCTTTATATGTTCACACGTGTGTGTGTCTGTCTTTCTGTAAATTTGTAATCAGGAAAAAACATGTAAGAAGGAAGGGTAGGCAGCTCCTTCTGGGGACCAATAGTCAATGGGAAGCCGGGCGCGGTGGCGCACGCCTGTAATCCAAGCGACTTGGGAGGCTGAGGCAGGAGGATCGCGAGTTCAAAGCCAGCCTCAGCAACTTAGCAAGGCCCTAAGCAACTCAGTGAGACCCTGTCTCTAAATCAAATACAAAATAGGGCTGGGGATGTGGCTCAGTGGCCGAGTATCCCTGAGTTCAATCCCTGGTTCCAAAAAAAAAACAACAAAAAACAAACAATCGATGGGCGGGCCGGTGGTCCACATCACACACACAGCTGGTGCTCGGGAAGGTGGGAATCTTCTGAGACAGGCTCCATGAAGAACGGTCCATCCCTTCCAGAGCAACTCCTGCCCCTTCCCTTCCCTTGTGACTCCTAAGGAGAGCACAGTGCCTTTGGGATGAAAGTCTGAGGAGGGAGCCTTGGTACAGGTGGAGAGGGGGTCAGAGGTCCAGGACAAGGGCTCCACAGCAAGGCCAGCCGCCAGGGCCTGAACGGCCAGAAGGACTTCCAAAGGGGCCCTCAGAGATCACGGGGCATAGTGAGGCCTTTGGAATCAATACAGAGGACAGCCAGCCTACTGGGCCTTTTCCTCTTAAGCTATATATTTTTCTAAAGCATAGAGGGGCCTGTGGATTGGACTTGGGGAAGCTGGTCTCAAATTCTAGTTCACTACTTGCTACCTCTGTGACCTCAGGCAAAGCAGTTGGGCTTTTAACTCTGATTTCCTTGTATATAAATGATCATAATGTTACCTTTTAGGATTCTTATAAGGTTTGCCTTATATTATGAGGGTGCTCAGTTAATTAATGGACGGAGGTGCTGGTTGTGACCAGCACAGCCAAACTCTCAGTTCTGACCAGGGGCAAACGGGGATTAAAAAAATAAAGATTCGCAAACACAGATTTTGAAGATTAAGCTGGGCTGGGGTTGTGGCTCAGTGGTGGAGCGCCTGCCTAGTGTGTGTGAGGCACTGGATTTGATTCTCACCACTGCATATAAAATAAGTAAAATAAATGTCCATTGACTACTGAAAAAGTAAAAAAAAAAAAAAAAAAAAAAAAAAAAAAAGAGTAATTCCTTCCTTCCCAGAAGCTGTGTGCCTGAGATCAAGGTCAGGGCTGATAGGACTCTTGCACAGAGCCTCCTCATGCAGGGCATTGCCACAGCAGCTGAGCATCCTGTGCCCTTGCACAGAAACATTCCCAGGCACTGGGCATGCCACAGCCATGAGGGCATCAGAGACCCCTGATCTCAGTCACCGCTCTCCCATCCTCTGTCACCACTCTCCACAGAGGTGTATCTTCAATATACTTCAGGGTACAGGGTGAATGTGAAAGATTCCTAGGTTGGAATTAGGGTGGGGTGGGGAGTGGGGAAGGGGAAGACAAACCTTCCATGTGGAAAACAGCCTCCCCACTAAAGTCTTTTGTTCTGTTTATAAACATCTATCAATCCTGAGTCTTTTTGGTACCAGGGATTGAATTCAGGGTGTTTAACCTCTGAGCCACATCTCCCATCCTATTTTGTATTTAGTTTAGAGACAGGGTCTCACTGAGTTGCTTAGGGCCTCGCTAAGTTAATGAGGCTGGCTTTGAACTCATCATCCTCCTGCCTCAGCCTCCCGAGCTGCTGGGATTACAGGCGTGGGCCCCCAATATTGGGACTTATATGACAATACAGATTTTAAAATGTTCCCAAGGGAAAGAAATTAATTTCCCAAGGAGAAAGACGGTCCCCAGGTGCCAAATAAAGAAGCTAAAAGAGCAATGACAACCCTGGGTGGCAGCGGAGGGGAGGTCACACTGGGAGAGGCCTGAATGGCGAGAGTTTGGGCTTCGTTGAGCATTCAGATGGGAGATGAAGCCTCGGGCCTCTAAAGACTTCTTAAAGTTTTCCTGGTCCTACAGAGATGACTAAGGAAGCAGTCATGGCCACCTATAAACAAAGCCCTTGGCCCTCTCTGAGTAATCCAGGGAGCTACTGATTTCCACGTCCCCCCCCCACCTCAGCCCAGGATTTGTTTTGATTGATTAACCCAAGAATGGAATGCAGATCTCTTGGTGTTCCTCTCCTCAGTTGAAAATTCTTTTGTAATAACCCTTCAAGTGTGACAATACATGGGCTTAAGGGTCATTCTAAGAAGTTTTGTTGAGAAAGGTGAAAAATGGGAAACACCTTAATGCCCGTTAGTAGGAAACTGGTAGAGTACGCGTGATGTGCTATTATTGAGGTATCAGTGGGGCACCAAGTGATTCCAGGCACTCGGAGGCTGAGGCAGGAGGACCTCAAGGTCAAGGCTAGCCGGGGCAACTTAGCAAGACCCTGTCTCATATAAAATTTAAAAACAGGAGGGGCTGGGGCATAGCTCAGTGGCAGAGCACTTCCCATGCTTATGGCCCTAGGATCAACCCCTAGTCCACCCCTACCCAGCTCCAAAAAAAAGATACTACCTGACAGTGCACCCTGCATGGCCTGCTCTGCGGAAGCGGATCTGGACCTTCTAAACAGTTTCCTTTGCCGGCTGCGGGAGGTTAGGCCCTGCCAGGAGAGGGAGCTGGAGAGACTGAGTGGGAAAGAGCTCTGCCCTTCCCGGTTCCGGGGAGGCTTGCTCCCTAGGCTCTCGCAGAGCACGCTTTCTCCTCCACTGTCTGCTCCCAAGCGTTTTGTTTTGTTTTATTTATCTGACTGGCTGCTAGGCTTTGGTTTTTTCTAGCTCTCAACTTCAGAAGTGGGAAGACAGCTGGGAGCCCCCAAACACGTGGGCCTGCGCTCCAGCCAGACTCTCTGTCAGCAGGGCTCTCCTCCTTGGTCCTGTGCTACTGCCCTGGCTGAACACCTCACATGTCCCCAGCACCCGATAAGGTAACCTGCCTCAGCCAAAGGACGCACTGGCTTCATCCCGTGGTACCCACACCCAATGGCTGACAGTTTAACCATTACCTCAGAGTTTCTCAAATTTTCCTCTGCACAGACCTCTCCTAGGAATGTTGCAGAGTGCAAATGCTGATCCCGCAGCTCAGCGTGGGTCTGAAATTCTGCATTTCTAACAAGCTCGGGTGTGAGGGGTTGGGGAGCCCTTCTGGTCCACAGAACACACTTAGGGAAAAGAAATGTTAGCTTACTTTGGAACACATTTCTGAAGTGTAAGTAGAAGAACAGCCTTATTTTGACATCTTAGTCAGTCCAGCCTTAGCATGAACACAATTTAGCTTCTACCCCGCAGAACGATATTTTGGGGAATCTAAGTATACTGCCTGCCCCCACTGGAACCTAAGTGTTCTCTCATATAACTTTGATTAGTGATGATACAATTATGGATCCTCACACAACCCCTGCCCCTGAGGACTTTTCTATGAACTAATGCCTTAAGTGCACCATGTTGGTCCCTGGCTTATTTGGACCTTTAAGGAGAGAGATTATGGCCCAGTGGTTGGGTCAGTGCCTGTCAGTACTGAAACATGCTAAAAGAGCAGACTCAAGCCATCCTTGAGCCCGGCACTCATCCCTGGGTCACATGGGGATAGTAACGCCATCTATGTCGTCAGGTTGGTGTAAGGATTAAGCAAAGGAGAGCAAATGCTTAAATGACGGCAGGCATCTAGTAAGTACTCCATAAGATTCAGGGCGATTATCAGCAAATGTGTAAAATAATCTTTCAGGAAAAAATAAACAGTATCACATCCCTTTGATCAGATGACTTCTCAGTTTCAATTAATTTGTTGCACTTTGATTTCATTTTTAACACATGCAAAATTATTTTACTGTAAGTGCATGTATATGAACAAGAAATTTGTTCATGGAAACAGCAGCTTCCTGGCCCTGCACATGAAGCAAGGAAGAAGGGAAGAAGGGAAGAAGGGCTTCAGGAATAAGTTAGATGTGATTTCTGACCTTGGGAAGGAGAAATAAGGAGGAAGACTCATAATAGGGTCAGGTGGTCCGATGCCTCAAGGGGCACACCAACAGCCTGTTCCTGCCTGTGGGGAACTTGCTTGTCACCTGCCCAGCGTCTCTTCCTACCTGCTGGTATTAGAAAGCTTATTTTTCCCAGGGAAACTCCCCTGGCCCCCACCTCAGCTATCAGTCCCAGTGGATCATGGGAGGCTGATTCCAGCCAGACTCCTACTTGGACTGGACCTGGGCCTCCCCTGATCAGGGAATTCAATGTCCTCCACTACAACAGTGGTTCCATGGCGAACGGGTCACCCAAGACAGGCCGGTGGCTCCATTCTTGGACTTCTCACAAGCTTTGCAAGTGAAGTCCTCTTTCTTTTCCTGCTGGGGTTAAGACTACAGGCTTTGGGCTTGGGTTGCAACTCAGGGCCATGTGTGAGGCACTGGGTTCGATACCCAGCACCACATAAAAATAAACAAAACAAAGGCATGCTGTCCATCTACAAATACAAAAATAGTTTTTAAAAAAAGACTGCAAGCTTTCATAATGGCACTTCGGGGCTTATCAGTGGAGAGAAACTGGTAAAAGTGAAGCAAATGCCTAAGAAAATAAGGCGGACAGACAAGGAGGCAGGGAGAGATGGATCAGGTCTCTGGTGATTCATCCCTGATCTACTTATGCCAGATTCACTCTTGGACTTTCTACTTGAGTCAGCGAGGTCTTTGTTTTACCTCTTCCATGTGGGTTTTCTCTTCTTCACAACCTGAAGGATCCAGAATAAATGAGAAAACAGGAAGTGCTAGTTGTGGTTTGGATCTGGAATGTTCCCAAAGGCTCGTGTGTCAAAGACTCGGTCCCCAGGGCAGCAATGTCCACAAGTGGGGCTTTGGGAAGTGATTGGGTCACAAGGACTCTGGCATCATCAGTGGATTAATTCACTGACAGCTGAAAGGACGACTGGGAACTGACGGAAACAGCAGGCAGTGAGAAATGGTGGGCAGGAGCAGGTCACGGGGGTGTGCCTGGGAAGGGTATTTTTTCTTTCTTTTTCTTTTTTTGGTACTAGGGGTAGACCTGGGGTTGGAGTAGGGTACACTGAGCTACAACCCTGGTCCATTTTATTTTATTTTTTAATTTTAACACAGGGTCTCACTAAGTTGCTGAGGCTGGCCTTGAACTTGCAATCCTCCTGCCTCAGCCTCTTGAGTTGCCGAGATCACAGGTGTGTGCCACCATGCCTGGCCAGAAGGGTATTTCCTAACCTGACTCCTTCCTCTCTTCCTCTCTGTTTCTTGCTGTCATGAGTAAAGTAGCTTTCCTCAACCAGGCCCTTCTGCCACGATGATCTGCCCCACCTGGGATCCAGAGCAAAGAATTGGCCAACCATGGAAACCGTGAGCCAAAATGAATCTTTCCTCCTCTAAGCTGTTTTTCTGTTACTTGTCAAAAGCAATGAAAAACTGACTAACATGGTTCTAAATCCCAAATTATTTTATTTAGTCTCAATTGAAGTTGCAACTGAAGATCAACCTTTTAATAGTAGAAATTTGAGAGAATAAAAACTTCTAATGGTATAATTGCTTTGAGCACTGTGTTGGCACAGAGCACCATGCTAGCCAGTCACACTGTGTC
Organism: Glaucomys volans; assembly: GCA_020662805.1. Classification (NCBI taxonomy): domain Eukaryota; kingdom Metazoa; phylum Chordata; class Mammalia; order Rodentia; family Sciuridae; genus Glaucomys; species Glaucomys volans. The sequence continues at coordinate 103,441 of JAJEJO010004034.1, forward strand.
ATAAGGACGGTTTGAGAGAACCCCAGTGACACAAGGAGAGGGGCAGCAGCAGTGCAGGTAGAGGCCCTTTCCTGACTCTGACCTTCTGTATCTGGTCATCATAAAGGGATTCTGGCTTGCTGGAAACCCCCCTGCAGCATCCTGATTGTTCACTAATGCACATGGCTCCACGGCGCCTACCTTTCGGACTCTACTTATTACTCACCTGTTGTGGCAAACTGAACTTGAATTCATGTATCAACCTTGGAATGGCTAAATTAGGACCTATAACTTCATCAGTCTTGTCCTCATCAACTCAACTGGCATCAAAGACAGATCAGGCAAGGGATGCTGATGTGCCCCTGTAGTCCCATCTACCTGGGACACTGAGGCAAAAATATCCCTTAAACTTGAGAGTTTGAGGTCAGCCTGGGCAACAGGACAAGGCACCATCTTAAAAATAAGCAAAAAAAAGTGGATCTTCTCAGAATAAGGAAAATACTTTTGTTCTTGCATATATTTTATAATTAGAAACAATTATTCAATAATGTTTTGGAAACTTTTTCCATTTACTTCTTTTGTCTTCAACCATAGGAGCAACATAAGATGGACTATAATCATCCTAATTTGGGGGTAGGAGAGAGGTCCCTGGGATTGAACCCAGGGGTACTTAACCACTGAGTCACATCCCCAATCCCTTTTATGTTTTATTTTGCAACAGGGTCTCGCTAAGTTGCTTAGAGCCTTGCTAAGTTGCTGAGGCTGGCCTTGAACTCTCGATCCTCCTGCCTCAGCCTCCCAAGTCACTGGGATTACAGGCATGTGCCATTGTGCCCAACTTAATCATTCTAATTATATAGAGGAAAAAGGATAAATAGTAGTAATTTAGAGGCAAAACAGAATATGTGGTGTGCAGTTCTTTGGCAATTAAAAAAAACCTCACATTCTGTCCAGCCTGGCCCAGCCCCTCCTCCCTGGCCTTTATCTAAGTGTTGCTCCCTGCATGCTATTGAGGCAATCAAACTGTGTGTTTTTCAAACTCAATTGATTTGTTCTGTGAATTTTAAGAGAATGTGGAAGATTTTGGTGCATTTTATTTCTCATGTAATTCCTCTATTAAGTAACTCAGTAATTTCCATTTTGCTGTGGTTAAGCTTCGCTGCCTCTCCACTGGTGGTGGTAAATAACCACAGCACTACAGGTATGTCTCATGACCATGAAGGGCTGGCAGTATCATTCAGCATCCATCTTCATTGCTCTTCCTGCTATGCTTTATTTTTCTACACTATTTGGATGTGTGTGTTTGTTTGGCATGACAGTTACTAAAGATTGTTTTCATATCTTGGATTATTAGAAAGACCAGTCTATTAAACTACCACTTTAAACACAGTGTTGCAAACAACTCATGCTAGTATGTAGAGTTGTATCAGGAATGTACTGAAGGACGCAGCCTCCCAGTAGGAAACTGGTTGGTGAAAACTTGTTGGGGCATAATGCACCACCCTAGGTCTGCTGTAATAAAAGCTCCTTCAGAAACCTGTGGCTGGGCCTGGGGCTGTGGCTCAGTGGTAGGACACTTGCCTAGCACACGTGAGGCCCTGGGTTCGATCCTCAGCACCACATTATAAAGGTATTGTGTCCACCTACAACTAAAAAAAATATATTTAAAAAAAGAAACCTATGGTGAGCTAACACCACTAAGAGACCACTCATCTGTATGTTAGTGGATCTAAACACTTAGAAGTGTTTGGAGCATCTTTTTAGTTGTAGATGGACACAATACCTTTATTTATTCACTTTTATGTGGTGCTGAGGATCAAACCCAGGGCCTTACACATCTAAGCAAGTGCTCTACCACTGAGCCACAACCCCAGCCCTTTTGGGGCATCTTTGACTTGGAAATTAGGTTGCAGGGCTCACAGGACACACCTGGAAAGTGGGCAGTGGCTGATTGTGTTGGAAGGAAAATAGAAGCAAGACAGGGGAGTGGGCTGGCGCCAGGCATCCAGTGGGAGGACAGCATGTCCTTCTCTCCAGTGGGAATGGTTTCATGGTGCTGTGATTTGGTGACAGGCTGCTTAAAGATGCCAGAGACAACACTGGCTTGGAGCAGGGTTTCTCAAACTGTGTCTCGCATACATGCAGTGATGCTGGTGCATTAAGAATCTGGAAATTTCTAGAGATGGCTCTACCTGCCTTTAAGCCTGATTCAAAATGATGATGATGATACTAATAATGACGACGCTAACAGCTTTGAGTGAGGATTTGCTCTGCTCTAGGCACTGTGCTGAACTCTTCATTACCCCATTCCATCTTCACAACAATGCTCAGAGGCAGAGACCACCATGTCTCCATTTTCAGACGAGAAAACTGAGCCACAGAAACGAGCATGTCCAAGCTCACAGAATCAGTGAGTGAAACAGCTTAGATTCAAATCTTGATCAGATTCCAAAGTACATGCTTTTTTTGTTTTTGTTTTTCTTAAATTGGGGTAAACAGATAAAATCCATTATTTTTCAATTTTAAAGTGTACAATTCAGTGGCACATAGTAAATTCACAATTTTGTCAACTATTACCACCATTTCCAGAACATTTTCATTGCCCTAAAAGGAACCCCTGTGTTTAATAAGTTATTCTCCAACATCTCCTGCCCCTAACCCGTGGCATTTGCCCATTCTGGACATTTCTTACAAATGAAATCATACTATGTGTGGCCCTTTGCATCTGGCTTCTTTCACTTAGTACAATTATTTTCAAGGTTTGTTTATGTGGTAGCATTTATCAATGCTTCATTCCTTTTGATGGCCAAATGATAATCTGCTGTACCACATTTTATTTATCCATTCATTGCCTGATGTACATTAAAGTTGTTTCTACTTATTGGCTATTATGAATAGTGTCTGTACGCTAGTACAAGTTTTTGTCTGAATAACTGCTTTCAAACTTTTGGGTGGAACATACAGGCAGTAATCTCTGTTGATTCAAAGAAGGAAATGACTAAGTATCTTAAAATCTTCAGTCATTCAACATATATTTACTGAGAACCTACTGTATAGTTGACAAAATGCAAAGCCCTGGGAATATAAATTGCAACGGAAGAGACAAGAAATCATCTTTGACTTCCTCAGGAATGACAGAAAGTTGAATTGAATAAGTGAATAAAACACAGACTTTCAACATTTAGGATTAAAAATTCCTTTTTCATTAGCTGTTGGAAATAAATCAAGAGTGCTCATGAAGCACCTGAGCAAGATGCTCTAACTGGCTGTTTTTGGATACAAGAAACAAACACAACTCAGAGTAGGTTCAACAATACAGGCATTGATCATCTTACATAATAATAAATCTGAGGTAGGGGGTTCCTGAGTGAGCTAAGGCAGTGGCTGAACAATGTCAAGGATCTAGGTTTTCTCCATCCTTATTGTCACAAGAAGGGGCAGCAAATAACTTCAAGCACTTGCCCTCCTCATTCAATGACCATCACCCAGAAGTGGGAAAGCAGTGGGACAGAGTCCTTTTTTGTTGTTGTTTTTGGTCCTTGGGATTGAACTCTGGGCCACTTTACCACTGAGCTATGTCCCTAGCCCTTTTTTTTATTTTGAAACAGGGCTCCATAAATTACTTGGGGCCTTGCTAAACTGCTGAGATTGGCCTTGAACTTGGGATCCTCCTGTCTCTGCCTCGCCAGTCCTGGGATTACAGGTGTGCATCACCTAGGGATTCTTTCTTAATCCCTGTTTAGGTGCAAGAGAAGTTTACCAGGATACTTCCCCTCCCATCTGTTCTGCCAGATTTGAGACACAGACTGTTCCTCAGCAATCACTGGCAGGGGAATGGAATTACAGTGAATGATTTAAGATTAATCAGGATCGAGACTGGAAGGGGCCCTACTTCCCCTGGGGCCTACAAACACCTGATACCTGAACAAATTAGAAAATAAAAGGGAGAGAATGGCTGTAGGACGGGCAGCCAAAAAGATCTCCACCTGTGCCTGGGCAAGATTTCCTGGAGGAAGTCCAATTCAGCATTCTCCTTTGAGCGCCAGGCCTTAGCTGAATATTTCAGAAGAAAAACATACACACACGAAATCCCAAATCCAAACCTCAATATGTCCAAGACTGAACTCATGATTCTATCAAAGGGGTCTCTTCCAGCGTTCCATTTCTTTGTGACTAGTACTCCCATTCCAGGATCCAAGTCAGGAAAACAGACTCCCCTCCTCCTCCTTCATCGCCCACGAAAGTAGGCGCAACGCCAAGTCGGGCTGTTAGAACCTCCCAAAAGCTCTCGAGTTCATTCACTCTCCTCGCTTCCACCGCCATCACCCTAGTCCAAGTTGTCGTCAGTTCTTCCCTGGACTTCAGCACCAATCTTCTGCTTGGTCTCGTCTCCCTGCCCATTTTGACCCTTCCTCCAATGGGATTCCTACACAATACAGCTAGAGGCCTTTTCAAACGCAAATCGACTCCTGCTTAAAACTTGCTTCCCACGTCGCCCACAAAAGAGCAACACAAGGCCCTCCCGACTCTTCCCGTCCGAGTTTCTTCCAGCTGGCCTGGGCTGTGTGTGCTCCTTGGCTCTTCCAGCCGTCCGTGCTTGCCTTCCTCCTGCCCCTTAACTGTCATTCTCAGTTAACCGTCAGTTCCCCAGAGAAGCCTTTGCAGGCTTCCTGATGAGGCCGGTTCCTGAGCTACCAGCTGGTAAAGAACTGCCTTCTCTTTAACGCACTTTTTCTCGACCTACAGACTAAGGTCCGGGAAAACACGGAGCTAGGATCTCCTCCATCACAATACCTGGCACACAGTAAGAGCTCAGTATGTAGCTGTTGAATGGCTACAGGAATACGAAACCTTCAAAGAAGTCTGACTGGTAATGAACGTGGACCCAAGCCCGGCGGCTACACACGCAGCTCCGACCAACCTCCGCGCCTGACTCTCCAAGACCGCAGCACCGAGTCTCCCCAAGTAACCCCGCCCCTGGCTCCGCCCCCTTCCGTGTCTAAGGGGGAGGGACATAGAGGTCGCGTGACGCGACAGCCGCCGTCCGGTGATTGGGCATCTGGGCGCGCCGACTAGGGAAGGGGGCGTGTCTGCTCACGCTGATTGGCTGTCGATGGGCGGTGGGGCGGGGCGGGCCGCGGCGGCAGCGGCAACGCGGGCGGGGGCAGGGAGGGCCGGGCCGGGACGGGTAGGGCAGGGCAGGGAGGGCGGTGGCAGCAGCGGGATGGGTCCTCGCCGCCGGCTTCGCTGAGACTCGCGCGCGTGGGCTGCCCGCGGCGGGCCGCAGTGCCGCGGCGGCATGAAGGGCGCCCTGGGGAGTCCTGTGGCTGCGGCCGCCGCCGGCGCCGCGATGCAAGAGAGCTTCGGCTGCGTTGTGGCCAACCGCTTCCATCAGCTGCTGGACGACGAGTCGGACCCGTTCGACATCCTGCGCGAGGCCGAGCGCCGGCGCCAGCAGCAGCTGCAGCGCAGAAAGCGCGACGAGGCGGCGGCGGCGGCCGGTGGCCGCGGGGGCAAGAGCCCGGCCGGGGCCTCGGGTCACAGGCCCGGCGCAGGCGGCCGCAGGGAGTCGCAGAAGGAGCGCAAGAGCCTCGCTGGGGCGCCGCCGGACAGTCCCGGAGGTGGCCCGCAGCCGCCCGGTAGGCGTCGCGCCCCGCCCGGCGCCCGAGGGAGGGAAGGAGAGTGAGGGGTCATCGCCCGGCTGCGACACGGGGTCCCTGGGGAAGGGGTGAGGGTCCCGGGGCCGCGGCAGGCGGGAGTGGGCTCGGGGTCACGTCCCTCCTGCGCTCCGGACCCTGCAGGGGAGAGGGTCTCAGGACCCAGCAGCTGGGCCTGCGCGAGTCCGGCCAAGTTGCTGGGGCGTGTGTGGGGCTCCCGAGACCGGAGCCTGCAGGACCGCCTCCCTCCGCTCGGCTCTGCGGGATGCAGGTCGGGAGGCGGCGGGGAAGCTTGATGGGAAGGAGGGGGCGCCGCCGGCTGGGGGATGGAACGGGAGCCGCGCGGTGGCCGGGCTCGGGCTCTGTGACGAGGGGCCGGGGCGACCGAGGCGGGCTGCCGCGGGCCCCGGCCCTCCCAGGCCCCTTGCGGTAGCTTCCAGGTACCAGCGGTGTCATCTTCCAGTGCCGCATGGAGTGTTGATGGGACGTGTAACTTGTGATTGACTCGAGGCCGCTTTAAGGAAAGCGCATTGAACCTTTCCCATCAGAACATGCAGGTTCGCTCCCTGGTTGGCCGGACGACCGGCGCGCAGCCCGGCGCGGAACGGTCTGCAGCCGGAGGCTGCTCCAGAGCCAGGTCTCTGACCCGGGCTGCGCCGGGGCTCTCCTCCACTGTTTCCTCAGTGTCCCTGAAATAGGTAGTGGGCCTGCGGTGTGCGGAAAGTGTTAAGATCTGAGCAACATTTGGTAGCGTATTAAAGTCAGCTTTATTGGCACGCTCCTGATAAAAAGTGTGCATTCCAGCCCCGAGAGAACACCGTGGTTTAAGCATTGTCTTCGAGCTTGCAACTGGGTGATGTTTAAGTCAAGTCCAGAAACATTGCGTGAGCATCGTCGAGTCAATACAGTAAGGATGTTGAAAGTTGTAAAAAAAAAAAAAAAATGCTATCAGATATCTCAGGGTCCGACCTCGTTAAAACAGAGACCGGACTGAGATTGTGGCTCAGTGGTAGTGCACTTGCCTTGCATGTGTGAGGCACTGGGTTCGATTCTCAGCACCGCATATAAAGAAATGATAAAAGTCCATCAACAGCTAAAAAAAAATTTTAAAAAACCAGTGAGACCAGATATACTGTACGTTTTGTATTACGCTCTTGTGTTTTCTCAAATTTATTTAGATTCATAGGAATAAAATAATTGAGGAAGGCTATGCTTTTAAACCAATGAAAATATGCTGTCTTTTAGAAGTATGAAACTGCAATTAGTGTTTTTAATATATCGATTTTTAGCCTTTTTAAAGTTAAAAATGTATTTTTGTTAAAAATTGCAGGTCTCAAAATGTATGAGGTCAAGTGAAACCCCAATTTTTCCTACTGTTAGCACTGTGCATTTATATGCAGAAATTTATTTGCAGAAATGTACAGTGTTATTTCTCTATTTTTCTAAACTTAAATGATAGAAACTAGGTTGCAACCTACTTCTTTCACTTGACATTGTAATCTAGTACGCACGCTTACAGCTTTTTTCCCTGTCAGTTGTTCACAGTCTAAGCAGTCTGGCTTTTGAGCTCTTTATTAAAGATTTTTAGTTGATTTTGTGGTTAGAATGGAATGTTATCATTTTAGGTATTTTTCAAGTATGTGTGATTTCAGGAGCAAACATCTCATAGAGAGCCGATCTCAAGGTTTGGTTATTGAATAGGGACTGAGCTTAAACACTCAACATTTTAATATTGTTTGACTGTTATAGGCAAATGCTTAGCATAAATATCAAATGTGTTTGATATAAAATAGAAATGTTTATTAATCTCAAAAACTGTGGAAATCATAAGATTTTCCCTACAGAAACATTGGGTTTTAATGTCCTGGACTGTCTAGCAATTTGCATAACCCCTTGGACTGAACCTTGCCCAGTAAATTTGTTCTTGACTTGTAAGAGGCTGTTTAAACTTTGCTTTCCTAGCCTTCCAAAACTGGTCTTTGAGCCAAAGCTCCAGTTCATAGTAAATCTTAATGTAAATTTCACTCTAGTCTGTTTCTCCTGTGGGCTTGGGTTTACATAAGTAATCAAAGTGCATGTGCCAGCCTTTTATTGGAAAGGGCTGGTGAATTGCAGTGTTTGCAGTACCTACGTGGAGCTGCTGATCCAGCACAGAAAGATGAGCGAGGTGCAGTTGCAGTCTTGATCCCTTAGAACTAAGTTGTAGAGGGAAAAAATTGTTGCTGATTATCTTTTTCTCTTTGCATTTTGGAGGGAGAATTAAATGTTTTCAGGGCATTGGTCAATTATCCTATCCTACCAAGTAGCCAATTGTATTGAACAGTTTTCAGCTTATATACAGAAACATTGGAAGAGACTATCATAAAGTGTGCAATAAATGTCAAATTTTAAGTTTTGAATGGCAGTCCAAATTTTATTGATAGTTAAAAAATAACTTAGAGGAAGCAGAAAGTAGGTGGAATAAACACCCACATCCTTCTGTAGTTGAATGGGAGACATTTAAGGTGGTTGTTCTTTTTTTTTTAAACTACAGGTTACAAATAGGGAATCTGAAGCTATACCAAAACACGTATGAGGGGAAAGTACTGGAAAGTATTACTGTTGATATATGTGCTGATGACTGCTGGGTCCTGGATAGACCTTGTCAATTTCCAACCATTAGTTAATAGTCATAATGACATTTTCTCCGTTATATTTCAAACACCTCTTCTAAGTTTGATCTCTTGGTAATGTATGTTTCTGGAGTACAAACAGTGCGGTACTTATGATAGCATCTTTCGCATATCCTAACCACGTCACAAACTTAGATTGTGACCTCACTATAAAATGCAAATTGGATTCAAATATTTCTAGTTATGGGATGTTAAAACCATAGCCAATTGAACTTATATCTATCGTGCAACTTTTAACACTTAAAAAGATATATTAAAAGTAGTAAAGCCGGGTGTGGTGGCGCATGCCTGTAATCCCAGCACTTGGGAGGCTGAGGCAGGAGGATCGCGAGTTCAAAGCCAGCCTCAGCAACTTAGCTAGGCCCTCAACAACTCAGTGAGATCCTGTCTCTAAATAAAATACAAAATAGGGCTGGGCATGTGGCTCAGGGGTGGAGTGCCCCTGGGTACTCCACCCTGGGTTCAATACCCAGTACCAAAAAAAAAAAAAAAAAAAAGTAGTAAGTTGTGCCGGGTGCAGTGGCGCTGCCGGGAGGCTGAGGCAGGAGGATCAGAGCCAGCCTCAGCAACTTAGTGAGGCCCTCAGCAACTGTCTCTAAATAAAATTACAAAAAACTGGGGGTGGGGGCAGCTGGGGATGTGGCTTAGGGGTTAAGCAGTCCAGGGTTCAGTCCCTGGTACCAAAAAAAAATACAAAGTAAGTTGCACAGTTTTCTGTTACTGATGTCACACACATGATTTTTGTCTTAAATAAGATCAAGTAATATTTTTTTGTGTCTAGACCATACAATTTAGGTAGGGAATGTTAGTGGAAAATACAAAAGTATGTGTGTGCATTTATTTCTCAAGAGTTAGAGTGTGTATGTAAGTGGGATGGGAATTCAGTTAAAAATATACCCATGAATTTGAATGATATTTAATAGCTATAGAATAAATGTAAAGAGTAATTTCTACCAAGAAAAATCGAAGTCACCATAATAAAAATTGTACATCATGTTTGAAAGAAGATCTTCTGAATGCATGCCAAAGCGGATAAACATTCTGGAAGGTGATTTAGGACGTGACAGTTCTCCACATGTTTACCAGGTATTAGGTGCTTCAAAGAAAACTTTGGTTAAACATTTTGAAGCATCAAAACTAGAGGAGGGTAAAAAAGGGAGACGGGAGAGAAGAGAAGATGAGAGGGGCCCTTGCATCCTGTCCCTGCCTCAGCTTGGGGGCACTTTTCAGAGAACAGAAGGGATGCTCTCTCTCAGAACTCTCTGGCACTTGAGCAAGTGGGAAAATACCAGGTGGGCTCATACTTGGGGGCTGCGGTGGCAAATATATCAATCCCATCAAAGAGGAGAAAAATCTATTTTTATTTTAGAAACACCTCCAGCATGGGTAAGAAAGAAAATCTTAGTAGCCCGTGATAAACCATAGTTACCTGAGGCTTACGTGTAGTTGGAATTCTGGAAGTACAATCTGGAACGTAGTTTGTTTATCCTTTAATATTCTGGGTGGGACTTACGACGGAGTTTTGGTAAAGCTGCTTTTGTGAAATGTAGTTTATTTAGTGAAGCAAAGCGTTGCTGTGAGGTGCCTGTAATCATAAGGCAGCTTGTCTGGTTTGTTTATCTTGTACTTTCCAGAAAATAAGGAAAAGCATGGTTAATAGTAATAGTCGAGTTTTATTAAAATGTGGTAGAGTCTCCAGGTGCAGAGGTGCACATCTGTAATCCCACCCGCTAGGCAGGAGAATCACAGGTTTGAGGATATGGGTGCAACTTAGTGAGACCCTTTCTCAAAGAATAAAAAGGGCTGGGGATGTGGCTCGGTGGACACTTTGCCCGGGATCAATCCCCAATACCAAAAAAGTAGCAGTAGGCTCTACTCTAGGCAGTATTGGTATCAGCACCTTTTTGTCTTCTTAGAAACTTCCCAGACTTGCCGGGTTTTTCAGTGACCTTGACTCCTGGGAGAATGAACGGCAGCTGTGGCAGACACAGGGCTGCGGTGGAGGCTATTCCAGCTCTGAGCTTTGCTTTTCTGCTGGCAGGCCAGAAGCGAACTCCTAGAAGAGGGGAGCCGCCGGGATGGAACGACAGCCGGGGGACAGAGGGGACACTTGACAGAGCAGAGCGGAGGCCCTACAGGGAGTATCGACCCTACGAGACCGAGAGGCCAGCGGACTTCCCAGCCGAGAGGTTTACAGATGAGAAGTAGGTACTGGGTCCTCCCGGTCCTCCTGAGGTGAGGATGGGTTGGGAATTCAGGGATGCCCAGCCTTGGGGCCTTTCTGTGGTGGCTGTCCTTGGAACATTTTGCCAGTGCAGCTGAAGCAGATCATAGGCTTAGGTGACACACGGGGATCTCCCGTTGATCTCACAGATGACCTTCCATGTTGGTGCAGGGAATGATTGGCCGATTAATTAAAAGTGCATGGTCGTGGGGCGCGGTGGCATACGCCTGTAATCCCAGCACTTGGGAGGCTGAGTCAGGAGGATCGCGAGTTCAAAGTCAGCCTCAGCAACTTATCGAGGCCCTAAGCAACTCAGTGAGACCCTGTCTCTAAATAAAATACAAAATAGGGCTGGGGATGTGGTTCAGTGACCAAGTGCCCCTGGGTTCAATCCCCAGTACCAAAAAAAAAAAAAAAAGGTGCATGGTTGGCTGAGGAGGTAGCTCAGGGGTAGCATGAGCCAGGCCTTGGGTTCAATCCCCAGCATAGCCCCCTACCCCAAAATTGGTTTTGGTAACATGTATAAAATGACATGGGAGAGTGTTGAATGGGTTAAAATTTCTTTTTAAGTTCTAGGCTAGGGAGCTGATTTTGAGCTAGGGATATAATTATGGTTTTGATTTAGCATTGCTAATTCGTACTCTTAAACAGATTGAAGCAAATTCCTAGCTCCCTGGTCAAGTCAGCAGGCTATCTGATGAAGTTTGAAGAAAAATGTAATATGAAATGTCATACTAACCTCTGGGTCACAAACCTTCTCTCGGAAGCACTCTGGTCTGTGATGTGGAAGGTGGTCTCAGGCTGCTGCATTCTTAGGTCGTTCCTCAGTGAGGCAGCACGCAGGCTGTGCAAGCCCCACCCGTACAGAGGTGGCAGTTACGTCTTGTGCTTGGTACTGGCAAGGTGGGTGCTTGCTTGCTGCTTAAAGTGTGTAACAGAGTTTAGGTTAAGACAGAAAACTGGTGAATCGCATTTAAAGGAAAATGCGCTCATCTCTCAGTATCTACCAGAGATTGGCTCCTGGATCCCCAAGGACACAAAATCTGCAGATGGTCAAGTCGCTTTTATTAGAGGGTGTGGTTTTTGCATAGCACCTACACACATCCTCTTGTATACTTTAAAGCACCTCTAGATCACCTGCAACGTTCAGTGCAATGTAAATAGTTGTGCTATATTTTTTTTAGAGATTAACGACAAGGGGAAACACCTGTAAATTTTCAGGACAGATTCAGTCTTTCTCCCTGAATTTTTTTTGGGGGACAGAGGGATTGAACCCTGGGGTGCTTAACCACTGAGCAAGGACCCCAGTCCTTTTTATTTTTGGTGAGAGACAGTCTCGCTGAGTTGCTTAGGGCCTTGCTAAATTGCTGAGGTTGGCTTTGAACTTGCAATCCAGCCTCCTGAGCCGCTGGGATTACAGGTGTGCGTCACCACACCTGGCTTTCCCTGGATAGTTTTCATCAGAGGTTGGTTGAATCTGCAGACACAGAATCTGACATCACCCAAGGACATGGCAGGCTGACTAAAACATAAGGACTAAGACTGGAAGAGTCAAGGGACCAGTCAAGAGACTGTCAACATCAAGGGACCATCGCTCCCCGTCTTTCAGCTCCTTGACTTTTTCCATTTAGGATCCTGGCTGATGGTTTTAACCAAGAATATGGCTTTGTAAAAGTCTAGTGCCTGTTAAAAATATGCTACCACCCCCCAAAAAGCAGTGCAGCAGAGAGCGGCTCAGTCTGAGAGGCTGTGCACATGGCTGCTTCTTGGGGTCTCTTCACCTGGGTCACATGCAGAACCCTGGGATGGTGGAGGCCACCAGGCTGGAGAGAGTGACAGAAAGCCTTGATTTGGGGCCTTTTTCATTTTTGCTGACAACATCAGATTGGTTGGGTAGGCCACAGTGTACTTGTTTGTGAAAAACCTCTTGGGTTACTTAATTTTTAAAACATTTATACTTTTTTTTCTTCATTTCAAAGATTTGTTCTGTGGAAATAAGGAAATTATAGTTCAAATGCATAAACCTATAAACCTATGTTGCTGTCTCCTTTTCAGTGGTAAGAGAAGGCAGCCTTTAAAAAGGATAAAATTGATCTTTGCATGTGAATTGAAAAGATACCTTTTTTAAAAAATTTATTTAATTTTGATTCATTGAACACAAATGGAGTACAGCTTTTGTTTCCCTGGTTGTACACAAAGTAGAGTCACACCATCTGTGCGTTCATACATGTACACAGGGCAATGATGTCTGTCACATTTGAAAAGATACCTTTTAAGTGAAATAGTACTCTTAGGTAAGGGTGGGATATGGGATCATGGATTCTTTTTTTTCTTTTACAATAATTTCAGAGCCAGGTGTGGTGGCACACACCTGTAATCCCAGTGGCTCAGGAGGCTGACACAGGAGAATCACAAGCCAGCCTCAGCAACTTAGCAAGACCCTGTCTCTAAACAAAGTACAAAAACGCTGGGGATGTGGTTAAGCATCCCTGGGTTTAATCCCTGGTACCAAAAAATAAAAAGTAAAAATAAAATAATTTAAGATTTACAGAAAAGTTGCAAGAATTATACAGTTTCCACATACCCTTCATCTAGATTTTTCAAATGTTAACTTTTTACCACATTTATCATTCTTTCTCTGTGTACATATACACTCACACACACACACACACACACTTTTTTCCTTTGTCGTTTGAGAGAAAGGCCTATTATTGTCTCTTTGTGCCTAAATTATGTGTATTTCCTAAAAACATGGACAGGGGCTGAGGATGTGGCTCAGTGGTAGAGCACTTCCCTGCATGCGTGAGACCCTGGGCTCCAGTCCCAGCACTGCAGAAACCCACCCCACCTGGCATAGAAGTCAAACTCATTAGCATCGATGCAGGAGTACTGTTCCCTAATGCCCGAAATTACGTGACCTGCACACTTTGCTCGAAGTTCTCCAGTTCTCCTAGTGAGGTCCTTTTAGCCAGAGAGAACACCTTTCTGGTGCGGTATGTTGTCGACTTCAGTCTGGTATAGCTCCTAGTCTTCCTTTATCTTTTATGAATTTTGCATTTTTAAAGATTGTAGACCAGCTATTTGTGTAACACTTCCCAGAATTCCACGTTGTCTGATGCATTCTCGGGAACAAGGTGGTGCGCCTTCGGCAGGAGCATCATGGAAGCAATGTGTCCTTGTGCGTCCTATTAGAAATATGTGGGGAATTCTACTTTCAAGAAAATTTGAATTTTTTAAAATTTTTTAAAAATTGTGTCCATGTACACAGTACCTTTATTTATTTATTTTTATGCGGTGCTGTGGATCGAACTCAGTGCCTCACTCGAGCTAGGCAAGCGCTCTGCCACTGAGCTACAGCCTCAGCCCAGAAACTTGAATTTTTTTTAATAAGTCCTGTGATGTCAGAAAAGATATTTTCCTTAGTTTCATAAAATATACTCTTCTGCTTAATAAAAGTTCATAAGATCTTTAATAAAAGTAAGAGTCACTTTAGACAATTCAAAAAAAATATAAAATTATAAAGAAAATTGAAACTACCTGTTTGGCCACCTGAGCTGATTACTCTCGACACTTTGACCCATTTTCCTGCCACTTTGGTGCTGGGGATGGAGCCCAGGGCCTGGCCTGAGCCACACAAGTGCTGTACCCTGAGCCATGTCCAGCCCGCGTCCTCTCTCTTACATGTTGAGCTCCTTTGACATTAAGGACACTGAGTGTTCCCTGTTCTTCCTTTTCCTCTGGACCTGGTATCCTGGTATCAGCCTTTTAAGTTCAGTCTGTATTCTTACCTGCTCTTTGTTTAGAGGTGTGACGTGGTCACTCCCTAGTTGGACCTTTGCCTGGCTTCCGGGTGCTCACTTTATGAATGAGACCCAGCAACAGGGAAGGTCTGTCAGAGTTTCCTAGATGGCGTCCTGGAGGTCGGATGCCCCTAGGGTTACAAAGCAGAGGCTCTCAGGGAGCTCCGCTCGTCCAGGTCAGGACCCAGCTCGTGCTCCCATGCAGGGTAGGGTGGTGTGTCATCTGAAAACAAGTAGAACTTGGGGAGCGGGTGGGAGAGCTGTGGTAGTGACGATCACCATCCTGGTAAGTGTCAGTGGTTGTCACTCATCACCTGTCACCTGAGAGCATTCATAGCACTTTCTCCAAACTTGAATAAGTTGGATTTCTTAGTTTTCTATAATATTTTTTAGATGTTGATAGACCTTTATTTTATTCATTTATTTATATGCAGTTCTGAGAATCGAACCCAGTGCCTCACACATGCTAGGCAAGCGCTCCACCACAGAGCCCCAGGATTTCTTAACCCAGCCCTTGGATTTCTTAATTTGATATTGAAAACTGGTATCACCTGGAATTTCTATGATACATGTTTATTGGACAGAATTATAGAACCTTGCTAGTCTTGAGACTCTGTCTATAGTCAGCCCTCTGATTTGTAGATCAGGAAACCGGACCCAGATTTTCAGCAGGACGTGTGCTGGTGACAGCTGGCGTGGGTTTTATTCCACCAAGACTGCACATTTCCCCCCGGAAGGTCATGCCGTGACTGACTCCCAGTGTGTCTAAGAGCCCGAGTGAGCTACGTCATGCGGCCCATGTGATATAGTGTTTCTAATGCAGTAGAAATTTTTCCTTAGACTCCAAATAAACTTATTTGAACTCTTAGAACATAGACTATAAAGAAATGAGTCTGCTCTGTCTGGATGGATTTTGGCTCTTCCTTTCTGTAGTTTACTGCTAATCATTTGAAATCAGTTTCAATCATGAAAGAGTCGCTTACTCAGATGTTTAACTACCTCTCTCCCCAAAATAAGCTTTAAAAAAAAAAAGTGGTACGATATACCCATGAAATTTACCCAAATGTACCAGTCTTTTGCATTAAGTGCATTCAAATTTTTGTGCACCCATCTCCAGATCTTTTCAACCTTCCATACTGAAATCCTGTGTCCGTTAAGCACTAACTTCTCATTCACCATCCATGAACTTCAGTCTATCTATAAAGCAGGTACTCATGTCTCACTAGGTGTGTTAGCCAGCTTTCCCTTACTGTGACAAAATAACTGAGGTAATTCACTTAAAAGATGAAAGGTTATTTTGAACTTGTAGCTTTGAGTGGCCCTGTTGCTTTCGGACCTGTGACGAGGTAGTACATGACAGAAGCAGCCCATGTATCTCATGGCCCAGATATAAAAGAGAGAAAGAGGAAGGGAGCAGGGTTCCACAGTCCCCTTCAAGGACACATCCCAGTGACCACCAGGTCCCATCTCTTAGTTTCCACCACCTCCCAATAGCACCACTTGCTGGGAACCGAGTCTTTACTCCGTGGGCCTCTGTGGGACGCCAGATGCACACCTCAGCTCTGGGGGTGTCGCGGGAGAGCGAGTTACAGGTGAACTCGGCAGTAACGCTTGGCTGCGATGTTAGCCTTATGCTTTTTGCCTGAGTTTGTCACAGATAAAACTTCCCAAGTGCAGCCTAGGAGTACTCAGTCTCACCAGCCTTTTAAAATAAATGATGATGATACATTTTATAATGAAGGGATTACAAAGTGATCGGAAATATGTTTAATGGGGAACCAGGAAGTCTGCAGAATAAAGAAAAAGAATGTTTTCAGGGATTGAAGTGTCCAGATCACGCAGGGCTGTTTTGATGTTTTTAGCCTTGATTTCAAATTTTTTTTTTTTTTTTTTTTTGGTACAAGTGATTGGACCCAGGAGTGCTCAACCACTGAGCCACATCCCCAGCCTTTTTTATTTTATTTAGAGACAGGGTCTTGCTGAGTTGCTTTGGGCCTCGCTAAGTGGCTGAGACTGGCCTTGAACTCACGTCCTGCTCAGCCTCCCCAGTGGCTGGGATTGCAGGCGTGCGCCACTGCACCTGGCTCAGTCACTCCTACTTTAAAGGATTTTCTTTTTATTGGCTTGTTGAACTTCCTGGCTGAGAGCTGACTCCTACTTTCCTTTTGTTATTACTGTTTTCGAGCCCTTCTTTAGGTACTGACTGTAGTTTAGGATCAGGTCTTACGAAGGTTTCTGTTTGAGTTTGGCTTGGGTTGGAGGTGGAGACACAGAGGCCAACTCGGAGAGTCTGCGGCGGCTTCTGCTTCTTGTGAGAGACCGGCATAAAGGCTGCCGCTGCTGTGTTACCTCATCTTCCTGAGTAAGGAAAACTGTGCAATTTGTTTATTTTACCCACTGCAGTATAGTCCTTTGTATTTTTTTGGTACATGGATGGAACCCAGGGCTGCTTAACCACTGAACCACATCCCCAGCCCTTTTTATTTATCTATTTTTTTGAGACAGAGTCTTGCTAAATTACTGAGACTGGCTTTGAACTTAAGATCCTCCTGCCTCAGCCTCCCGAGCCACTGGGATGACAGGTGTGGGCCACCGCATCTGGCTCTAGTGGCCTTTTAATATGACATTTTATCCATGAAAGTAGACTTCTAGTGCAGGTATTTCAGTGACTCATACAGGTGGGTTTCTTAATGCCAGGACGAGTAATTTTTTGTTGCTTTAAATGTTTTTAAAATCCTAATTAAAATTTTAAAATGTGGAGGGATGGGGATGGGAAGGACAGTAGAATGAGTCAGACCTGACTTTCCTACGTTCATTTATTATACACGACCAGTGAAACTCCACATCAGGTACAACCACAAGAATGGGATCCTCATTAGAATAAATTACACTCCGTGTATGTGTGATATGTCAAAATGCACTCCACTGTCACGTATAACTAAAGGAACAAATACAAAGCTATATAAAAATATTTTTAGAAAGACTCCTCATTTAATAATAAAAACAAAAAAATTGGGAGCTGGGGTTGTGGCTCAGTGGCAGAGCGCTTGCCTAGCACGTGCAAGGTACTGGGTTCAATTCTCAGCACAGCATATAAATAAATAAAAAAAGGCCCATTGCCAACTAAAAACTTTATTCAAAAAAATTAAAAGCAAAAACATTTAAAACTTACTATATTAAACGAGTTATAACAACAAACGACGTGGTCCTTAACTTCGGGACGAGCCTGGTGGAGGGGACCGGGTGCTGATGGGGCTGGGGGGAGCTGGCAGGAGCAGGAGGAGTGGCCTGGGTTCCCTGACCATGTGTATCAGTGACCAGGGGAGGAACCGGGCCTGGAGATGTCCAGCTGAGATGTCCAGGAGGTGACTGGCTTTGTGGCCTGGAATCGGGGAGGCCCACTTGAGAGACAGAGCCAGGTGGCATCGGATGAGGATGGGGAGGATGGGGGGGGAGCTCTGTGCCCAGGGCGGGTGCAGACCTTCCCCTGTATGTCCTGGAAGTGGATTGGGGAACCGAGGAACACTGAGGGCTTGGTACCCGTTCGGTGTTGTGTTCAAGAGATGGTATTTTCGAGGCCAGGCTGGGAGAAGGAATCCAGCAGGCCCGGGCAGTGCCGCGGAGGTCAGACGCTCAGGCAGAGCGGCCAGCAGACGGTCTGCACTGTCCCTGGAAGGGTGGCAGTCAGGTTGCGGCAGGTCAGGGCTTCAGTCCTGTTGTCGCCAGCAGCTGTGTGGTTGGGAGAGAGCAGTAATAATTTCATAATTTGAGCCTTTTCTTTTAAATATTGCACCTGAACAAAGGTTTAGCCCTGGGACGGGGTGAGCCTCAGAGCTCCCCGATTACAAATGAGGAAACCAGAGCCAGAGTGGAAAGGAGGCCCTGCTCAGATTAGTGCCAGGCCTGTCCAGGATCGGGACTGGCCCCCACTTGGAACCTCTGTGGGACCTTGACCTTGACCAGTCACCTGCCTGCTCTGCTGCAGTCTCTTCAGCTGCATGTTTAGATCTGCGTGTGAGCCGGGTGTGGTGGCTCACGCCTGTAATCCAAGCGGCTTGGGAGGCTGAGTCAGGAGGATCGCGAGTTCAAAGCCAGCCTCAGCAACTTAGCGAGGCCCTAAGCAATTCAGTGAGACCCTGTCTCTAAATAAAATACAAAATAGGGCTGGGGATGTGGCTCAGTGGCCGAGTGTCCCTGAGTTCAATACCTGGTTCAAAAAAAAAAAAAAAAAATTTAAATAAATAAATAAATAAATAGATCTGCGTGTGAGAGTGGAGACACCCAGGTACGGCGCAGGGTGCCGGCATGGGCTGCGCAGTGCAGGGCCACCGTCTGCCTGTGTCCTGTAGCCACGATGTCCTGCTGCAGTTTTTTTAGACCTTCAGTCCTGTTCCCACATCTTATGGGACCCCTTTCCTCCTAGACCAGTTGACAGGTTTGATCGAGACAGACCTCCAAGAGGACGTGGAGGCCCACGAGGGGGCATGCGAGGCCGAGGCAGAGGCAGTTCTGGGAACAGAACTGTGGACACCTTTGACCCAAGAGGGAAACGGGAGTTTGAAAGATATGCTGGCAATGACAAGACGTGAGTGTCCTGTGAACGCCCTTTCACCTGGAGGTTGGCGGCAGTGTGACGTGAGTGCGTGTGCATGTATTGTGTTGGTGTTTAGTTGACTGTCTAGTAATGCTTCTGGGAAGCTGATCCTGGGACTGGAGGCCAGCTCCCAGCTTAGGGAACATTCCTTCTTTCTCTAGAGCTCTCAGAACTGAAGACAGCACAGGTGGAGGTGGAGTGCGCACCTGGGGGTCCGGTAGAGATACAAGGTGAGTTGCGATGTGTGTTTCCCACAAGCCTCCCGCTTAGTGGGGATCTCTGCATCTGTGTTTGCTTTTTTTTTTTTTTTTTTT
>JAJEJO010004034.1:122780-205140 GCA_020662805.1 Glaucomys volans
CCAGGGGCACTCAGCCACTGAGCCACATCCCCAGCCCTATTTTGTATCTTATTTAGAGACAGGGTCTCACTGAGTTGCTTAGGGCCTTGCTAAGTTGCTGAGGCTGGCTTTGAACTCGCGATCCTCCTGCCTCAGCCTCCCCAGCTACTGGGACCACATGCGCAAGCCACCAAGCCTGGTGGGAGGTCATTTTTAAAACATGTTCGCTGTTTTGTATTTCGTTTGAAACTGCTCTTAAAGGTCTGTTATTTTATCTCATTTTAGCCAAACAAATTCATGACAGATGAGCACGCTCTGATGCCCCCAGCACATGGCATGGTGTGTTTGTACATGTCTCATCAGCTTTTGAAATTCCTGCATGTTCTGTATTTTTCTGTGACCTTCCAGAGTTCTTGTGGTTCCTTGATATTGCATCTTGATTTATAAAATCTTTTGCAGGTCAAACTCCATTGACAGGTTTTGCCGGAAGCCATGCCGGCCATTCCTTTGAGACTCGTGGTGCCTCGGATCTGTGCCAGCTTGGCCGGGTGGGGTGGGTACTTGGTTCTGTCATCCTGGTGCCTGCAGAGGAGGAAGAGGGAGGTGCCACATTGCAGGGTAGAGCTGCCGGCCAGCTTTCCAGATGCTGATCTTCCGCTTTTCTTCCTTTTATATGAACTTGTTTCTCTTAAAAACAAATGTATAGAATAAGACCAAAGGCCACATTAGGCTCACTGCCATTGCTCATGCATCGTCCTTGAAGGGAAATCTACTGTGTTTCTCAATCTTGGGTTCCATAGAGCCTCAGTGACAAATCTTTTAATTTTTGTTTATTTTGCTTTAACAACACATTTTTTAAAAACAGCACAGGCACCTCCAAGTCATCTGATTCCCACCTGAAAGTCGCCTGGGTTCAGTAGTTACTATGCTGGCCACCTTGGCCCTTGTCAGCAGCAATAGCTAAAGTTAAAGACAAGATGCTTTCAAACCGCTGTGAGAGCCACTGCCGCAGCGCTGGTTTTCTTCCCTGGTCGACAGTGTGCGAGCGGGTCTGCTGAAGGCGTCTTTGCATCTGCAGTCGTTAACCAGTGCGACCAGTGCTTTGTGAACAGTGTGCCTCGCACCCACGAGCGCAGTGTCAGCGAGGCTGCTTCCAGCTCTGTGAGCAGTGGGCAGTCTCGCCTGCTGTTGGGCACCGTTGTCTGAGTGTGGGTCTGCATCTGAGCTGGGCATCAAGGCCTGCTTTCCTGAAACCTCTACGCACAGACAGACGTTTTCTGCGTAGTGTCACCGAAGTCACAGTGCAGTATGGCCCTGGGCTCTGTCTTTTTTAAAATTTATTTTTTATTTTTTATTTTTTTGGCGGTGCTGGGCATTGAACCCAGGGCCTTGTGCATGCAAGGCAAGCACTCAGCCAGCTGAGCTACACCCCCAGCCCTCTGTCTTTCATGTAATGAGTTCAGCACTGGCGATTTACTTTTTTTTCTTGGTACCAGGGATTGAACCCAGGGGTGCTTAACCACTGAACCACACCCCCACCCCTTTTTATGTTTTATTTTGAGACTGAGTCTTGCTAAGTTGCTGAGGCTGGATTTAAAACCCAAAATTCTCCTGCCTCAGCCTCCCAAGTCACCCAGCTTGGCAATTTACTTTTAACAACAAAATACTATCTGTCACAATAAATTGCAGCCAATTTTGAAACTTGTAGTTTGGGTCAGATGTTTCTATAAGAGCTATAGGCACATTAGGTTTGTTTATTCATAAAATAATCTAGGTCCACACAAGGGGGAGACCTGGGATTTTTCTTTTCCATGAAATTATAATGGCTCAAGTTAAAGAAATGCTGATTTTTATACTCTGCTTTTTGTATTGTTTCTATTTTTCTTCCCTGTATTTTTGTAACGCTTTTATGATTTTTAATTGCGAAAATGTATAAACTGCCAGTGAACCTATTTTATCCTCTTGGTTTGTTTGGTGGCCAAGGGAATGAAGAGAACGTCATCATTCAGTCCTGTGACTCCTGCTTGCCTTAGGACCACGGGGTGCTGAAGTGAGGCCACCCCCTGGGTCGCTGACACATGGACCTGGGTTCCTGAAGGGCCTTGCTGGCAGCATTTCATTTAGGGTCCTTCTGTGTTTTGTTTTGTTTTGTTTTGTTTCAGTAAAAAATAATTAATCGAATTTTGTGTTAAACAGGTTTTGGGGCTGGGCTCAGTGGCAGAGCACTTGCCTCGCACGTGTGAGGCACTGGGTTCCATCCTCAGCACCACATGAAAAATAAATAAATAAATAAATAAATAAATAAATAAATAAATAAATAAATAAAATAAGGGTGTTGTGTCCATCTACAACTAAATAAAACATTCTTAAAAAATTAAAAGAAAAAACTGTAATTGCTTGGAGCTGAGAATTTAAAAATTAAATTGAAAAAGATCAGTTGTTATTACAGTTCAATTTATGTGTTGCAACTTATTTTTTTAACTTATATATATTTTAATTGTAAATGGACAATACCTTTATTTTATGTATTTATTTTTATGTGGTGCCAAGGAGGGAACCCAGTGCCCCACACATGGTAGGCAAGAGCTCCACCACCAAGCCACGGCCCAACCCCTTTACTTACTTATAAAGCCCTATGGAAACATTTTCCCTGACCCAAGATTTAAAAACAAAAAATTGCTGGATTCTGTCTGTAGACTGTAAAATATTTCTAATGGACATTTAGTTTTTAGTAGTTGGCAGAAGGTGAAATTTCTTTTGCTAGGACTTGTAAAAATAATGTTCAGTTAGGATCAGTGTTCTGATAAAAATAAAAAGAGGAAAGTTTTGAAAATTTTGAATATTTATAACGTTTTTAAATTTTAGATCATTTGCAGAATCATTTTTACCAAAGAACTTTAATAATTTTGCAAGTCACTTTTGTGAAAAAGCAACTCGGACCCTTTCATTCTTTCTTTCTGATGAGCAGACCTGTGTGTGAGCAGCCCCTTGAAGAATGTGCCCGTAGCAAAAGGACATTAAAGTGTCGTCTGTCTTGAATACAGAGCTGTGATGTGCCATCCCTGTGTGACCAGGGGCTCTTGCTGTTTTTCAGTGACGCGGAGCTGACTGCCCCCACGGAGGAGAACACGGTGACGCAGGAGTCCCAGGGCACCCTAGAAGAGGACTCTCCAGCCAAGTAGGGGCTCCTTCCTCCTCGCTTTGGGCCAGAGGCCTGTTTCCGTAAGAGTCTGGCCCTCACATCACCAGGGCTGATCTGGTTAACTGGTTATCAATGAGTTCATGTAATCCAATGAGTGAGCTTAAGGACGCTGGGTTGAGCACCTGGCCATGTCCCACAGCCTCCCCTCCATCTGCTGCTGGTCCTTCATTCCCCCTCTGGGCAGGGTGGGTGCCCGTCGTCTCCAGTGCCCTGTCCCTTGAACTCCCTATCCCCTTGGGCATGTTGGTGCACCTTGCTGGCTGCCCCCAGATCACTGGATTGTTGGCTCCTGTCCACCTGCACCCACAGAGTGAGCCCTGCAAGTGGCAGGCCTGGCCCCGAATCTCTGCAACTCTGGATAGCTCCGAAAGGAGCCCTGGGCACCGCGGCAGACCCCTCTTTCCCTGCCTCTGCAGTGACATTGCCATCATCCCCGTCCCCTGGAAACCCTGGCACCCCTCTCCACCATCCCCACTCTCCTCTTTCATTTTCCTGATTCAGCTTTGCCTCCATGTCCTGGAGTAGATTAGGAGAGGTCAGAGGGAACTTGGCAGACTTCTGCCCACTGCTACTCGCTCCCGGCTGTGTTCTCTCCTCCCCTCCTAGTGAGGTGGAGCCGCGTCCCTTCCACCTGCTCGAGCTTGGATCCTTTTCCTCCTGTCTTCATAGAAATCTGGCACAGTCAGCCAGGCCTGTAATCCCAGCAGCTCAGGAGGCTGAGGCAGGAGGATCTCAAGTTTGAGGCCAGCCTCAGACACTTAGGGAGACCTTGTCTCTAAGCCCCTTTTTTAAGGGGCTGAGGATGTGGCTCAGTGGGCCCCTGGGTTCAACCCCAGTACCACAAAAACAGAAAAGAAATGACACAGCTCCTCCCTTGGTAAATACCTCTCCTTCCGCCCAGCTCGTTTTCTGGTGAGTACTTTACACGCTTAGCCTCTCCGCCTTCCCGTCTGCTCCTGGACCCCGAGCTTTCCCACTGTGTGGACTCTGCCTTTGATTCTGCCCCCTGGTGCTTACTGCGCCCCAGGCTGCTGTCCCTGGGACCCTGAGTCTCTGACCTCAGGAGCACTGTCTGCTCCCTGGCTCGTGTGGTCCCCCGCTCCCGTGGTCTACCATTTCCTGGTCCTTGGTGTCCTCTCCCATCTTTCTGGTCTTATACGATGTCAAGTTCTGCAGGCTCTTTCCCGGGCCGCCTCCCTTTCTCTGGCGTCTGTGAGATCTATGTGCCGTGGCTCCAGTCACTCTTTCTACGTGGACTCCAGTATCTCTCTCTGGCTGTCCTCCACCTGGGCCAGGGTCCATCTACCTCCCGGACACCTGCCCTGACAGTCAAGTGCTGGTCATGTGCAGTGAGTCCAGGCCGAGCGATCACTTCCCTGGGCCCCCGGGCCTCTGTGGAATCGCATTGCCACCCAGCCAGTGGGGACACCAGAGCCCAAAATCACCTGGAGCTCCCCTCCTGAGCCCATCGCCCTCAGATGCACTCCTTCACCCTGGCGACTTGTCCCCTAACGTCTACCACCTCCAAGGCCGCAGTCCAAGCCACTGTCATCTGACTACCTCTGGAGCTCCTCAGGGCCCCTCGGTTCTCACCTACACCAAGTAGCTTTCATGTGGCATGCTGTCACGTCTCCAGCCCTCCCTCAGGAACCCCAGAGGCTTCCTGTTCCTCACTGTCCCTTGATCTGGCCAGCACAGTCCTGCGGTCTGGCTGCTCTGTCTCCTCCGGGCGCCCCCAGGCCCCTGCTTCATGTCTGCATGGCTTCTCCTGCCCCTGCCCTCTCACCTCACTGGCCTTCATGGGTGTTGGCCCCTGTTCCTCTGTCCACTAGCCCTGTCCAGCCTCAGCGGTGCAGTCTCACCCACCCCGCATCTGCCCGAGGCAGGGGTCCAGTGGTGAGAGCACAGACACCGGCCTCTCCAGTCGGCTGGGTGGAACTACTTCAGCCCTCTCTCCAATGCTCAGTTCCCTCCATCTGTAGAGTGGGAACAGTTCTCACCTCTGTCCCAGTGTCATCGTCAGGAGTGTGAGCGTGTGAGAGGCGGGAGGCCAGGCGTGGTGCCTGGCATGGGCAGTGCCAGGTGAATGCCCCTGGTTACTGTTGTGACCAGCAGCTGCTGTTCCAAACCACCAAGAATGCGCTTCTAAAACTAGGCCTAGCGGTTAACGCGCAGATGAGCAGCCAGCAGACTGAGGACACGGTCGGCAGCGGGTCAGCTGGTGCATTGGCGGGAAGGTCCACACCTTCGCATGTCCAGGCGGGCGATGGAAAGCAGTGACAGCATTACCCTGATCACCATGGGGGGCGGAGCTGGAGCACTCGTGGATGTGACCAGGAAGCTCCTCGGGCACTCTGAGGCAGTGGCGCTGGGGCGGCAGGGACCTCGCTGCCTGCGTGTGCTGGCAGGGCTCCTCAGCAAGTCGCAAGAGTTTGTGCTTTGAATTTTTTCTTATTAGGCCACATTCACTGGCCCTGTCAAGTATCTGTTACTGAAGCTTTTGTTTGTTTTGGCACCAGATATTGAACCCAGGGGCACTCGGCCACTCTTTTATTTAGAGACAGGGTCTCACTGAGTTGCTTAGGGCCTTGCCAAGTTGCTGAGGCTGGCTTTGAACTTGTGATCCTCCTGCCTCATCCTCCCAGCCTCTGGGATGACAGGTGTGTGATGCCACCCGGGCCTGAGGAGTGACGTTTTACTTCTGGCGCCTGCTTTGATTCACTGGCCTCATTCACGTGTCAGGTGAAGGTGTCCTCGCACACCTGGCTGGGGTTTGGTGTCCCATGCTTTCTGGTCACGTCACACCATCTCCCGTCTCTCAGCTCTCTCCTCCCTCAGCCTTCCTCAGCCCTCCTCAATCTCCTGAGGTCCCCCTCTGTCCCATGATTTTCTGAGTCTCTCGGCGAATCTGGGTTTTGGACTCATTTGAACTTGGCTCCTCGTGATTTCTTACCACCTGACTTCTCTCTGTCTTCTACTTTCTGACCTGGAAAATGGAGAGGCTGGTTCTAACTCATGGGATAACTCTTGTGAGATAATTAATTATGATTAACATAAAGCACTTGAATAGTTTTTGGCACAAAATAAGCATACCATAAATATTAGCTATTATTATCCCATTTGTTTCTAAATAAAGATAACTGGTCCAAGCAGTTTGATTTATTCTGTAATTTTACCCATTTAGAAACTTTAACTTTCAAATCAGTATATAAAAATTAATGTGCATATAGTGTTTTTCATGTTAACATAGATCTGACCACTTCATCTCTATAAGCAGATTTGATAGAAAATTTTTTTTGTTGTGAGTGGGGAGGCAGCTCTGGGCTAGAGCACGTCCTTCTCTGCCCTCTCATTCCTGAATGTTCTCCACTGATCTCCTTTTTTAGACCTTGGGTTTTATTCCCAGAATAGAGAAAGAGAGAGTGAGTGAGTGAGTTAGTTCTCATCCAAGGGCTTTGATAAAACACCAAGAACCGGGGCTGGGGTTTTAGCTCAGTGGTAGAGCACTTGCCTAGCATGTGTGAGGCACTGGGTGCGATTCTCAGCACCACATAAAAATAAATGAATAAAATAAAGGCCCATCAACAACTAAAAAAATATTTAAAAAACAAACCAAGGACCATGAAGGCCTGAATAACACTAAAGGGGTGCTGGCTGTAGACTGAGAGGTCTGTGTGCGCATGCGTTAGAGATCCGCTGCTGTCCCGCCCTGGAACTGGGAGGTGCACCCCTTCCTGTCAGGCATCCAGTCTTAGCCAAGCTGTCAGTAAAACTGCGTCCTTGCCAGGAAGAGGGGCTGTGTCCCGGGACCACTGTCACTCACGTTTCTGGCAGGAAGCTGGCTCAGTAGGGCCAGGTCACGGTGCCCATCCTGGGGACCCTGCCCTGCTTGGCATGGCTTGCTAGATCTGCAGGTCACAAGGAGAAGGCGCACAGGGCATCTGCGCTGTGTCCCCAGCGCCAGCCTTGGGATGTGCAGTGTTGGCTGGTTCTTTGTGGGGGTCCCCTGGCACACCCTCGGAATTCCACCTGCTTTGCTTGGGGTGCCTGGGTCACTTCAAGGTTGCGCCTTTTTTTTTTAGTTGTCAGTGAACCTTTATTTTATTTATTTATTTATATGCAGTGCTGAGGATCGAACCCAGGGCCTCACACACGCCAGGCAAGTGCTCTGCCACTGGGCCACAACTCCAGGCCCAAGGTTGCATTTCTTTTTTGGATCTACGTCTCAGATACAGACTAAATTTCACACAAGAAAACCTGTTAATAATAAGTACTTCCTTTGTTGTCCTAATACAAAATCTGTTCTTACTGAAACTTCTGGAATTTATTAACTTTTATTAGGTTGTCTTAGTTATGAAAGAATCCCCAAATTTATAGCCTCCAGTTATGCTGATTTCTTAATTCTGTCACAAGTGACCTAATGAAGATTTATGGCCCTTAATATTTCCTTACTTTTAGTTCTGTATAAAAAATTACAGAAAAATTTATATAAAGCAAGGAAGGTCCCTGTAATTTGTTCTGTTTAAAGCGTTGTCAAATCATGGCCATTCCAGTGCCTGCACACCTCCCCAGCCTCCTCCTAGACCCCAGATGTCCTTAGTCACTCGTAACCCTTCAGAACGTGCTGTCAGGATTCCGTCGCCCCGTCCCGGAGGTCTGACCTTGTAGGAGGTCTTACCTTTGTAGGAAATGCTCCTTAGCAGCATTAAGGCAGGCAGCTCGCCAGTTTCCCTGATTATCTCCAAAAACCTCTTAAAAAACACTTTATGTGAACCAGCACTGAAACACACATCTCCCAGTGCCCTGTGTCCCCGTCACTCCTGTCAGCCTCTCGCCCCTGCTTTCTGTCGCTGCGTGTTGGTTGGTGGCTGTGATTGTGTGTAATGCACTGGGCCAGCTTGTCCTCTGTCCTCTCCCTGAGCTCCTTAGAGGCGTGCGTTGCTGCATGTTTCAGAGCTTCTCTTCCTGTCGCCGGGCAACACTCTGCTTAGACAGGTCCCTTCATCTGTTCTCCAGGCGGTGGTCCTTTGTGCTCCTTCTAGGTTTTCCTACAAAAGCTATTGCAAACACTCTGTAGACAGGTCACTTGTGACGTGTGCTGGAAGGACACGATACCTGTTTTCTTTGTCTATTTTTATGCTGTGCTGAGGATCGAACCCAGGGCCTCTCTCATGCTAGGCCAGCGCTCCGCCACTCAGCCCCAGCCCAGCCTGCCTTCCTTTCTTCTGGGTGAATACCTGCGGCTGGAGTGGGGGACTGCATGTGGCAGGCAGGTCTTGTCTTTGTAGGAAACTGCCAAACTCTCCGCCAACCCGGTTGCACCAGTATTATTTCCCACCAACGGTAGGTGAGAGTTTAGCTCTCCGTGTCCTTGCTGATCCGTGCAGGGCCAGTTACTGTGACTCCTACTACACGTTAGGCAGGTGCGGGCTCCCTGTGGTTTTCACGTGCATTTCCCCAATGACTAAAGATGTCCAGTGTCTTTTCATGTGGTCCTTTGCCATCTGTGTATCATTTTTTAGAAGGCAGCTTTACGGGCTAGGCTGTGGCTCAGCGGTAGAGCACTTGCCTTGCACGAGTGAGGCACTGGGTTCGCTCCTCAGCACCACATAAAAGTAAATAAAAATAAAGGTATTGTGTCCATCTGTGATGAAAATTTAAAAAAAAAAAGGTAGCTTTAATAAGGAGCCACTCTATTGGGTTTTCGGTGATCTTTAGGGCATTCAGTGGACAGAGCTGTACATAAACATCATGGGATAAGACGAGTAGTTTCTGATTAGATTTAGTATGTCGAATCTTCGCCCAACCTTTCTTCATTGTTCTCCTTTTTTTTTTTTTAATTTTTTTTTGGTACTGGGGATTGAACTCAGGTGCATTCGGCCACTGAGCCACATCCCCCAGCCCTATTTTGTATTTTATTTAGAGACAGGGTCTCACTGAGTTGCTTAGGGCCTCACTAAGTTGCTGAGGCTGAGTCTGAACTCGCGATCCTCCTGCCTCAGCCTCCCAAGTGCTAGGATTACAGGCGTGCGCCACCGCGCCCGGCTCCTTTCTTTGAATACTGACAATCTTGGCTCTTGGCGGTCACACCACTAGGCCTCCGCTCCACGCATGGCAGTACAGGTGACATTACCAACACTGCCTTCAGCAAAGCAGCTGCTGAAGTCACGGAGAGCAAGATGAGACATCAAATTTGTGTTTAAAGCTGTTTGAAATAGCCTCTCGACAGCTGTGTTACTAGATTGAATATTTAGGTTGATTTTGATTCATTTTGCTTTCAAATTATAGAGATTGATTTGCATTTGATAATCACTTAAAAGATACATCGGTTTCTAGAGTTCGGTCTGAAACACATGGATTTCCAATTTGCTTCTATCCCTGTCCTTTCCTAGTTCATGTCCCACTGTGTGTGTGTGTGTGTGCGTGCTGCCTTTGGTGGCCACACTCTGCTCCTGCCTCTCTTTTTTCCTTGCATATCTGGGAGGTGCCCCACTATATAGAGATACCTCTCTGGTTTCCTTTTTAGCTGCTCAGTATCTGTGCGTGACTATACCCTACTTTTTCCATCAAGTTCCTCCCTGGGTGGGTTGAGCAGTTCCCAGTATTCTGCTGTTAGAGTCTTCTCTTTTTTCGGTATGGGGGATTGAACTCAGGGACACGCGACCACTGAGGCACATCACCAGCCCTATTTTGTATTTTATTTAGAGACAGGGTCTCACTGAATTGCTTAGCTCCTTGTTTTTGCTGAGGTTGGCTTTGAACTCGCCATCCTGCCTCAGCCTCCTGAGCTGCTGGATTACAGGAGAGCGCCACCATGCTAGCTAAGAGTCTTTTTCTTAATATCTTGTCATACTGTTGCCAATAGAGCTAGGCCCGTTTCAGTTAGTACTTTCCTACCTCTTATTATGAACGTTTCCAACAGCACACTTAAAAGCACCTCAGGAGGAGCCGGGCGCAGTGGCACATGCCTGTAATCCCAGCACTTGGGAGGCTGAGGCAGGAGGATCGCAAGTTCAAAGCCAGCCTCAGCAACTTAGTGAGGCCCTAAGCAACTCAGCAACTCAGTGAGACCCTGTCTCTAAATAAAATACAAAATAGGCCTGGGGATGTGGCTTAGTACTCCTGGGTTCAATCCCCAGTACCAAAATAAAAAAAAAAAAAAAAAACTCACGGAGAACCGCCTGTGCCTCCTACGCAGGCTCCACCACCGCCCTCTCCATGGTCTCACTGTCCATCATCAGGCACCTTCATGGTGACCGCAGGTGTCCCTCCACCTCCCCTAGTAGCTCAGCATGCATGCCACTTACAGGTCAGAGCCTGTTCAGTTTGTTCCGACGTGAGATCTCCAGGCCGTGGGATGGGCAGTGCCCAGTGCCCGTCCCCTCTGGACCCGGGCTGTGCCTGGCCCAGCAGCGGTGCCGGAAGACACTGCAGGTGCGCCTCTGGGCGCCTTGTGATCAGGTGCTTCCTGATGAGGCCGGCGCGATTCACGCCCTGCCCAGCACGTTCGCAGGACCCCAGTGGAGGTGCCGAGTGGCCCCTGCCCACTTCCTGCCCATTTTTCCCCCTTCTAAACCGTTTTATTGAGAGAGAATCATCCAACTCACAGTCACCCGCTTACCATAGGTGGTTCAATATCTGTTTTTTAAACTGCTGTGAAATATCAAGAACGGAATCACCACTGTCCGCGGAGATTCAGTGTGTCAGCTGCGTGCTGTGCCGCCGCCACCCGCCCAGGACTTCACCGGGGACGAACGCCGGGCATCAGCCCGCCGCTCCCGCCAGGCCTGGGCCGGGGCGTGCTCCGCCTGCTGCTGGAGGCGCCTCTCCACGCCCGCCTGACTGCCCTGCGTGTCCAGCGTGTCCCTGCGTGTCCAGCGTGTCGTGCTGCGTCTTTCTCTCTTGCATAATTATCTTTAAAAAAATGGTTTTCGTTGGTCTTGGTGGTAAAATACACACAAAATTTACCATTGTAACCCTTTTGAAGTGCACAGCCCCCACTGGCATGTGGTATGTCCACAGTGTGACGCAGCTGTCACCTACCTAGTTTCGTTGTCCCAGAAGGTACCCTAATCCACCGAGTCGGCCTGATCTGCGGTGTCCTCGCGTGTCCTCTGACTGCTGCGCGCAGCTGAGTCCTGCGCCGGAGGAAGGCACGCCTGGCCGGGGAGCCCGGCTGCTTCACTTGCATCCGCTCTCAGGGCTCAGTCATGTGGGAACGCGTGTTAGTACCGAGTTCCTTTCACTTGCCAAACAGTACCTTGAAGCCATAGCGTATCAGTTGTTAGACACACAGGTCCTGCCGTGGCTGTGAATCGATAATGCTGCTGTGAACACTCCTGGTGTTTGGATGTGGATATGTTTTGATTTTTGTTGGGCGTATGTCCAAGAGTAAATGGCTGCTCAGACACTAACTCTACGTTTAGATTTCTGAACATCCTCCAGACCATTTCCCAAAGCGACCACACTGTTCCACCGTGGCCCCGGTGGTGCCCTTGAGATCTGATTTTCACATGTCCTCCCCACACTTGTTAAATGGCTCTGATTCCAGCCATTCCGTGGCTCTGCACTGGTCTAACTCACTTTTGATGTGCATTTCTCTGATGGCTAATGAGGATGCCCATCTTACTGGCTTTTCGTGTATCTTCTTTGGAAAAATATCTGTTCAGATCCTTGCCTAGTTTTCAGTTGGGTCTTATGTTAGAATTTATAATCTGTGATCAGATGGTCTTACATCAAACCTCTCATCAGATAAATGATCTGTAAAATCTCTGTCCCGATCCGAGGATTGTCTTTCCACGTTCTTGATGATATCCTTTGCAGCACCAACTTTCTATATTTTAATGAAGAAGTCATGTTTATTTTTCCTGTGCCTGTATGTTCTGTGGAGTCCTAGACTTTTAGCTCTTTCCTCTACAGGGTGAGGCAGGGATCCTCTTGTGCCTGTGGGATCCAGCATCGCTGTTGGAAAGATTTTTCCTTCTTCTTTGAATTGTCTTTGGCACCTGGTCTTAAAAAAATAAAAGATCAATTGACCAAAATATGAAAATTTTTTCCCCCAGACTTTGAATTCTGTTCTGTTGACCTAAATGTCTGTCCCTTTTAAAAAAAATTGCTAGCATATTTTAAAAAATGATTTTTGCATATCAACTTTGTATCCTGCAGGCTTAACTCCTTATTGATTCTCTCCACTAACCTGACATTTCTGCTGAATTTTCTATGTAGATGATTATATTGTCTGCACACACCATTTTAATTTTCTTTCTGATTTATATGCATTTTGCTTCCTCTGCTTGCCTGATGGTGCTGGCTTGACCCCTCTGAAATGCTGGCATCTTTGCTTAGGAGAAAAGCATTCATTATCTTGCCATTAAAAAATTACATTATTTGTGGTTTATTTAAAGGATCCTCTTCATCAGATTAAGAAGACTTCAAAGTACCTAGTTTACTGGGAGTTTTTGTTAGGAATAAACGAAACTTTTGAAGTGTTTTTTCTGTATCTATTGAGATTATCAAATGCTTTTCCTTTACAACTTGGTGACATGATACATTAGTGGGCCTTTTGTTGTTTTTCGAGATGGTCTTGCATGTTGCCCAGGCCAGCCTGAGCTCCTGGCTCAAGTGGTCCTCCCACCTCCGCCTCCGGAGCAGCTGAGTCCTGGGTGGCACCGCCCCACCGCGTGAGTTTGGCATCAGCCTTGCGTTGCTGGGTGAGCCCAGGTTGTTCTCTGCTCCACCTTTCCTTGGGTTTGATTACCTACAATTTTGCCGAAGTGATTTGAAGCATATACAGTTTTTCCTTCAAGTAGTGTGTTTTTCTGATTTTGGCATCTAGTTAATGCTAGCTTCTTACAATGGGTTGAAAAGTGCCCCAACTTTTCTGTTTTTCTGAGTTTGTATGGAATTTGCATTTCTTAGAGCTTATTGGAGTTCACTAGTAAAGCCATCTGAAGTTTTCTTTTTTTTCTTTTTGGTTCTGGTAGATTTAATCAAGGGACACTTTACCACTGAGCTATGGTCCAGTCCTTTTTTATTTTTTAAAATTTTGAGATAGGGTCTCACAAAGTTGCTTAGGGCCTCCCTGAGTTGATGAGGCTGGCCTTAAACTTTCGATCCTTCTGTTTGAGCCTCCCGAGCTGCCAGGATTACAGGCACCAACACGCCCAGCTGAAGTTTTCTTCGTGGGAAGGTCTCGTTTGTGTTTTTTGCTATAGATTCAAATTTCTCTAGTAGGTGTGGGGCCATTCTGTTTCTTCTGAATCAGCTTCGATGTGTTGTGCCTTTTAAGGGATCGCCTGTTCATCTGACTGGTTTAACTTATTGGCACAATGCTGATTATGCTGTGCAACCATTTACCTTTTGACACTTGCAGTCCCTATAGTGATGTCACCTTCCTAATTCCTGACAGTGGCAATTTGTATAAAAAAAAAAAAAAAACTGGAAGGAAAGTACACTCCTGCCAACTCTCCTCGGGCTTAAATATAACGGATGTGTGATGGGACTGAGCGTGAGGGACTGAAGGCCTTAGAGGTTCTGAGGAGAAGCTCACAGACGTGTTCCTGCAGCCCAGGGGCTCCCAGCTTCCCTTCCCGGCTTCCTCTTCTTCGCCTCCATGGCTTCTCGTGTTTTCCCTCCCAGTTGTCTCCTTTGTCTCTGGTGCCATCTGGAAGGGAAGTGCCGGTGTCGTGGCGTGATGTTGATGGCCTTGGATGGTGACAGTCCCACTTGTGGACGCTGCTGTGAACACAGGGCGTATTTCAGTTGACCACAGTGCATGAGATGATGGAAATAAGAGGGCAGTGCTTGACTCGGGGTTTCTTGATTATTTGTGATGCAGTGCCACCAAAGTAGGTTAACCCCATGGTCAGAGCTTTTTCTTTGGTAAAACAGACATTTCAGTCCCAGCAAAACTTATTTTTTCGTGATTGTTCCTCTTTAGGGTTCCTGAGTTGGAGTTAGAAGAGGAAACTCAAGTTCAAGAGATGACCTTGGACGAGTGGAAAAATCTTCAAGAACAGACCAGACCGAAGCCTGAGTTCAACATTCGGAAGCCAGAATCGTCGGTCCCTTCCAAGGCAGTGGTCATCCACAAGTCACGGTACAGAGATGACGTAAGCACGCGGGTCTCCCTTCTGCTGCCAACGGGGATGCTGGTGGTCGGCATTCTTGCTTCTGCTTAGGAGCAACCGGAGGTGATGGCGGAAACCTGGTGTGGTGGCCCTGGAACACCAAGCGCTCCGTGTGATGGTGCAGGTTCTACACAGCCTGGAACGGCTGAGCCCCCGCAGATCCTGTTTCACAAATGAATGTTTTATTTTTTGTCTCCCGAGTGGCACGTTCCTGTTCCATGCATGGAACAGGAAAGCATGGCTGCCTTCTGTTTCCTAGGTTGCCGCTGGCCTGGATCCTCTGAGCATTTCACCTGCTCTGTCGCTGGGCTCCACGGTGCCTTAGTGTCCACAACTCTGTTCCTCCTGCCAAGCCACAGGAGTTCCCGGATGACCCTCAAGGGTTGTCGGGGAGGCTCTGGGTTCCAGGGCCTTAGTTCCTCAGATGCCTGAAGTTATAAGGTGTTTATAGATGTTTAGGGAAAATACCTACCACTGTATCTTGATTAGCTGGTCGTGCATCGTTTAATTACATTCTCTTTAAGTTACTGAACTTAAGGGTACATTGAAGCATTCCACTTGTAGAATTTTGACTCTCACTCGATCACAGTTGGATACGGTCACTGTAGATGATGGCGATGAGCTGAGTCTTCCTCTGCTGGATATTATTCATTGATTTTCAGTTAGATGCTCAGAATGCTGTATAGATTTGTCTGTGTTCTTACTAGCTTATCATCACTGTAACAAATGCCTGAGCTAACCAGCTTATAAGGAAGAAAGGTTTATTTTGGCCCGTGTTTTCAGTCCATGGTTGCATGGCATGTTGGTTCAGCCCCATCACTTTGGGTCTTTGGTGAAACAGGACATTATGGTGGAAAGAGGGCATGGGAAACTGTCCACTTTGTGGTGACCAGGAAACCAACAGGAAGGGGCCAGGATCCCAGGGTCTCCTTCATGGGCACACCCCCAGCGGCCTCCCTCCCTCTCTCTAGGCCCCACCTCTTAGGGGTTCCACCACCTTCCGGAAGCCCCACGGGCTGGTGACTGAGCCTGTGTGGGACATTTGAGATCCAGACCAGCACAGTGTCCATTTGCTTTGGTCATCTTGGAGTGACTGCTTTCTGTAGAGGTCCCTTATGATGCAGTGTCCCCTCTGGCCATTTTGGTCATTCCAAGGTCTGTGTGGCCTTACTAATACGTTCTGAGATCTTCCACCAGAAACGGCTTTTTACAACAGAGGAGACCAGAGCCAGTTCCTCTCCCGGGTCTCTGGAAATCTCCAGGAGGCGCTGGGTGGGCCACCAGCTAGCTGGACTGCCTATTCATCTGCTTTCCTGGTTCTTTTTTGTCCTGAGCATTGTGAATAAAACTCTGCTGTCAGCTGTGCAACACGCAGTGTCAGGTAAAATAGGACCTCTTCCTCAGTTGCCATCGGGTCATCCTCCCTGGCTCCAGAGCCCCTGGAATGTTCGAAGCGACTGGGTGAGCTGAGTCATTGCGCTTGGTCTCAGCGAAGCCCATGTCTTTGGTCCTGGTTCATCTTGTGGCCTGGTAGATTCTGCCCAGAGACGTCCTTGAGGTAACACAGGCCAAGCCCTGGAGTCCTCGGTGTGCTTTGTTCTGGGTGCCCTGAGAGGCAGGAGGCCTGGGGCACTACCTTATGTTTGTGTAGAACTTTGTGGTTTGTGAAAGAAGCCCCCCATGAGCCTCAGCCAGGGCTGAGCAGCTGGGAGTGGACTGGCTCATTCCGTGGTGAAGGCCTTCACACCAGCCAGCCCTGCTCATCAGGGCGCTGAGGGTGGTAGGTCTTCTCGGAAGGCCTGACGTCTTCCCACTGCAGAACTCCCAAGTTGTTCTTGCCTTCACCTCCTTTAGAGCTTCAGGGGGTCCGTCCACCTAAAGCCTCTGTTTGAATATGAAACCTTGAAGGAGACAGTTTTGAAAACTGAAATTGGTCATGAATGTGTGACCACGAGGAAGCAGTTCTTGTGGAAGTTGTGTTGGGTTTCCGGGGCAAGCTGCAGCGACACAGCACGTGACGGCACTTTGGAGATTCCCGTCTGAGATCAAGGCATGTTTGTCCTTCCTGGAGGCTTGGACTTATGAACTGAAGCCAAATCAGATTTGGATGAGATTTACTGCAGGTTCTTTAAACAAAAGACAGAATGTATTTGACCTTGTGAAAGTGGAGAATGGTAACGAAAGCAGTTCCTAAAGCAGTTTCTTGCTGCTCAGACAACCAAAGTTGGTGGTTATACAAAATTTCCACACATTTGGAGTCAGAACTCCTTATTGTAAATTGTATAGTTCTTAAAACATCATTTGTGTACAGTCAGGGCCTATGTTGAAGGGACTTTTATCAAGTTCCGTTTGTGAAATAAATATTTTCCTTATTTTTTAAAAAAATATTTTTTAGTTGTCAAGGGGCCTTTATTGTATTTATTTATATATGCTAAGAATGGAATCCAGTGCCTCACACCTGCCAGACAAGTGCTCTACACCACTGAGCCACAGCCCCAGCCCTGATATTTTCCTTATTTATTTATTTATTTATTTATTTATTTATTTTTGGAACCAGGGATTGAACTCAGGGACACTCAGCCACTGAGCCACATCCCCAGCCCTATTTTGTATTTTATTTAGAGACAGGGTCTCACTGAGTTGCTTAGGGCCTCGTTAAGTTGCTGAGGCTGGCTTTGAACTCGCGATCCTCCTGACTCAGCCTCCCAAGTCGCTTGGATTACAGGCGTGCACCACCACACCCGGTTTATTTTCCTTATTTATCAAAGTAATATTTGTGAACAAATAAAACAGAAAACAAGCAGAAGTTAAAACTTCAGTCTCAGCAAAATACACTTAAATCATTTATATTGATTGCTATCAGTCATGTCAGATCTTACCTCTTAACCTGCTACGTGGGTAGAAATGTAATCTCATTTGAAATAATAGTCACTTCAGATTTTTGGAGTGAGTCTCAGGAGACTGGAATGCACAGAACCCACTTGTGCTGGAGCGGGAGCAGTGCCACCCTGTCCTGTCCCACAGCCCAGGGACGGACACGCTCCAGGGATGGCTCTTTCCAGTCACAATGACACCTAAGCTCTGGGGGCACATTCTGGAGAGGTGCCAGGTGAGTTCCCGAGACCTGTGAACCTGAGATGCTGGAACTGTGTTTCAGATGGTGAAGGCTGAGGAGGACGAGGCCCACGTTTTCCGGAAGGCCGCCAACGACATCACATCCCAGCTGGAGATTAACTTTGGTAACCTCCCTCGTCCTGGGCGCGGAGCCAGAGGTAGTACCCGGGGAGGCCGGGGAAGGATCAGAAGGGCAGAGAACTATGGACCCCGAGCGGAAGTGGTGGTGAGTGTCAGGCTGTTGCCGGGACACCCTGGGCCCACAGCGGTGATTCTGGAGGGTGGTCAGGTTCTGCAGTGGCCCCTCCTCCAGCCAGCACGGCTGACGTCAAGGTGGGATGGCGATGGAGCCTTCCAGACGTCAGTCAGGTACAGAGCCTCCGTGGCCCTGGCCTAGCATCTGCAGGGAGGTCTGGTGTCTGCCTGACTTGTAGAAAACCTCACTTCTGCTGGGCGCAGGCTGGGCTGGCCCCCAGGTTTGGAGACAGTGCCGTGGGGGCCTTTGTGGGGGGCCGGCCATTGCCCCAGGCTCGGCTCCCCCACGCCTTCCTCCCCTGCCTGGAGTGCCTCACCCCGGGCCTGAGCATGCTGGTCCTCCTGCTGACCTCTACTAGATCCAGCCTCCCGTCCTCCACAGTTAAGTCTTGTCTCCCCCTAGCCCCGTCCGGGCTTTGGACCTGGGAACTCCTTCCTTCTGCATTCCCTCCATTTGCAGTGGTAGCTCCCCGGTGATCATGGACCAGCATCTGCAGTGCAGGGAAGCCGTGTCTGCTTTTGACCGTTTCCCCAGCCCCGGCACGTGCTGGGGTGTCATAAATGTATTTTGAACACACATGAGCACCCCGGGTGCCAGCTGGTGGCCGTCCTGTGCTCTCGTGCCCTGGAGCAGGTGCAGCCCCCTCTGCGCTGGTCTGAGCCGCCCTTTGCCTGAATTCCCCTGCAGCTGCGCCGGACCAGCCGCTGCAGAGGTGCCTGTGGTTTTTTACCTAAGTGCAAAAAAACTTGCCTTTCATTTGGGGTGTGCTGGATACCAGGCGTACCAAGAGGTGTACTCTGGGGACAGCGGATACTTCAGTCCTGTCCAGTAGCAGAGTCTAGCCACTGCTGGCTCCATGTGGGGCCTGCTGGGACCCTGGGGTCCTGGAACCAGTGCCTCGGATACAGCTGGCTCGGGACGCCTCAGGCCCCGCCTGCTGGTCCCGGAGGCTCACCTCAGGGAACTTGGTCTTCAGAGAAACTTGCCCCACACTTTATGCTGGCGGTCCCTGGGGGACCCCCGATTTCCAGGACATCATCTCTCCCTAAAGCTGTGGCCCCTGGAAACGGGCACTGCCAACCTCCATCCTCCGGGCCTGGCACGTAAACGTCAATTGCATGGAGTTTGGACCAGATCCAAAACGGGCCCCTCGTAATGACTCGGCGGGAAAACAGGAGGCGTCCCCTCCCTGTGCATGGGTGTCTGCGGGGAGTTTGGAGGCCTGCCCGCAGTGACCCCGTGACCTCTCTGCTCTGCCTCCCTGGGTGTGTGCCAGGCCCCCGCTGCTCCTCCCACAGGGGCTCCTGGTGCTAGCCCACGGGTGGACCTTGACCTTTCTCTTCTCTAGACACAAGACGTGGCTCCCAACCCCGATGACCCTGAAGACTTCCCTGCTCTGGCCTAAAGAGCCCTCTCCCTGGCCACCGAGCAGCACGGAGGACCTATGCAGAGACTTTGCGGTGGGAAGAGGCAGACTCTAAGGACAATAGATGTTGCTTTCCCGTGTTGTGTGGCTTGCACTTTGTGGTCTGGGGTGCAGGGGGGCGTCTCCAGTGCTGGGGCGCAGAGCCCCTCGGAGTGGTCAGGCAGGCACCTTCCCAGGGTGAAGAATGCTATTTTTTATTTAAGGAACTCCAGAGTTCAGGAGCGATGTTTAGATGTGCACATGCTGCATGGAGCTCTCAGCAGCGGGGAGGGTGAGGCTGCTCTGACCATCATCTGCTGAGTGACTCGCAGGCACGTAGATAGAGCCCTGGTGACGGAGATGCAGAACCGTTAGCAGCCCGGCCCAGCCTCCGGCTGTTCCCTCCCAGCTCTCCTCTCCTGAAACTCTCGAGCTCTGGCTTTCATTTGACCAGTGAGTTTTGAACAGCTGCTACGCGGACAGTGGTCACCATCTGTGACAAAGAAACAGCAGTGTTGGTTTTTAATGATTTAAACTACCTCGTGGCCTGTGTAGTAAACACTTAGTATACACACGTGTACATTTAGTGGCTGGGTGGTTTCTAGGATGAATATTAAGTATATGATTTTAAAAATCATGTTATTTAACCCACCAATGAAATGATTTCCTGGCAAAAAAGAACAGTGTATCCTTTTCTCCCTGGAAACTAGTGCCAGAGCCCAGGGCTCTGTGCGGAGGCCCCCTGCCCGCAGGCCCCCTGCCCGCCGCACCTGCAGCTCAGTGTACTGGACACTGCGTGCGGCTTGGCACTTGGGTGGAAGTTTGGGGTCAGGATTCACAGCAGTTCGGACACTTGCCTGGAGTCCACTGAACGCTGCCGAGACCCAGGGCCAGGCTGTCCACCTGGGGCCCTCCAGGCCTGGGCAGGGCAGGGGCGACAGTGGCTGGAGGCTGGGGTGACGGTACTCCGTGAGGGGACCATACCCAGCCTGCATGCTTGTGAGCTGAGTGCCGCCAGGTCTGGGGGCTGAATAAAGGTCGGTGTCCCCTCTGAACTGTGTGCAGAGAACAGTCTTTTGGTCGTTGCCGTGCCGCCGGGGAAGCGACTGTGCTGAAACCAAAAGCAGAAGCCCCTCCGTCAGTCCAGCGGCCGCCTGGCGCCGCCGCTCTGCTCCCGAGCGTCGGACTGACGTCTCTGCAGGGGCGCTGCCTACAGCACCCTGACCTGTGTGCAGTCCAAGTGGGTGTCGGGCCAGCGCACAGCTGGTGCCAGGGCTGTGTTGTCACTTGGCGGGTCTGAACCTGTCATTAGGTCACTGTGCAGACTGGTCACACACGCCTTCTGGGAAAAACCCCCTTGTGAGGATGCCCGGAAGGCAGGCCCTTGGACTGCCGGGTTGCGTCCTCAGACCCTGGCCATGCCTGCGCCACATGCTGCCGCGTGCCAGGGCCACTGGGGACCTGGCCACCTCCGAACCTGTGAGGGCTCTGCTTGTTCACCAGGGCTCCTCGCTGACTTGGTGAGACAGACAGACATCGCTCTTGTTTGTGCCCCTCCAGACTGTGGGTGTCCATGGAGGATGAAGGACAGTGAGAACAGAGCCACAGGCAGAGGAGGTCCTGGCACAATGGTCCTGCGTGGACCTGGCAGATGGAATTCCCCCTGCCAGGCTCTGTGGAGAGGCTGGCGTGAGGCAGGACACCCGAACACGGTCTTCTTGCTGATTGACGCCACTGAGAACCAGCCTGCCAGGCCCCAGGGCTCTCGGAAAGTGGGCGTCGGGCAAGTCTGAATTGAGAGGCAGGCAGGCCGTCCACCCCTGGGTTCCTGGGTCATTCTGAACTGCCAGGCCTCGGGCAGCAGTGGGGCTGGAGTGATGTCCCAGGGCTGCCTGTGGTCACTGAGCTGCTGGGACACCCCTAACAGGAAGGGGAGACCCTGCACAGCTGTCCCCCCAGAAGGTCAGCATCCCCCTCAGACTGGCCGAGGACCTCAGTGCTCCTCTGACCCACTGGCTGGGAAGGGCGGACTTCATGTGGAGGCTGCTACTGGCCAGGAATGCCTTGGGGAGAATGAGTCAGGTGTCCGCCACCCTCCCAGAGTGTACGGGCAAGTGTGTCACCCTGGGTGTTCCTGCCCCGCTCTGCTGTCCCTCCCTCTGTCCACCCAGGCGCTGCAGCCCCTCAGCACGGGTCTTCCATAG
Organism: Glaucomys volans; assembly: GCA_020662805.1. NCBI lineage: Eukaryota > Metazoa > Chordata > Mammalia > Rodentia > Sciuridae > Glaucomys > Glaucomys volans. Next base: position 144,070 of record JAJEJO010004034.1, read on the forward strand.
GCCAGGGCATTGGTCCCTGAAACTCCCTTGTGGTGCGGGTGAGGCCTGCCGAGCAGCTGGCCCAGAGCTTAAGTGTCCCCTGAGCAGGGCCCTCACCCTCACGGTGCCCCACCTACCACCTCTGCAGGAGATTTGTCCCTTTTCTTTACCTGCCACTGTGTCCCCTTAACCTTTGCAAGGACCATGCCTTCCAGGGCCTGCTCTGCCCCCAAACTCTCCCCAGTGTGGCCAGAAGCGAGGCCAGGCCTGGCCCTGGGGGTGGTGGGCGTGGAGAGGGAGAGGAAAGAAGCAGGTACCAGGGATTGAACCCAGCGCCTCACCCCTGAGCCACGCCCCCAGCAACCCCTGCTTTTGTTTTACATTTTATTTAGGGTCTCACTGAGTTGCTTAGGGTCTCCCTAGGTTGCTGAGGCTGGGCTTGATTGAACTCATGATCCTCCAAGCAGGAGGACTTTAAAACCTGTATTAAATAACATGCAGATGTGGTGGAAAATCCTCAAAGTCATCGAGACCACGTCCTCCCGAAGCCTGTCCTGGGGGCCAGCCAGGCCCACTTTCCTGACGCTGCAGCTGACCTGGAACTCCATCTTCAGGTCTGAGGGACGCCACCACCACTGCCTGCCACCTCCCCTGCACCTGTGGCAGAGCTGGGCTGCTGGGGCCCTGTCCTGGCACAGGTCAGGTAACCAGCGAGGACACGCATTGCCCTGTCCCTACTGGAACCTGGCAGCAACCAGGAGGCCAGGGGGTGGGGAGGCAGACACGAGGTTCGCACCCCAAGGCCCCGTGCCTCCCCACACACCAGACATCAGGACGGATCCCTCGCCAGCTCTTCAGGGATGGGGACAGGGTCGCATGCCTCAGCAGGGGCAAAAGGAGCTACTGGACTGTGGGCCGTGTGCTGCTGCCTCGGCCCCTCCAGGAGCCACGGGGACCCAGAACAGCAGTGGCATTCGGAGGCTCACCCCAGGTTCTCCCTGCAGCCAGGATGGCGCCTGCGTGGCCCTGGGAGCTCCTGGGCCTACCCTAGGTGGCCAGGCAAGCTCCTGGGAGACGGCTCAGACGCCCTGCTCTCCCCGGGGCCTCAGGGAGGGGACCACAGACCTCGGGCCAACGGCTCCTGCCACTCTGCCCTGTCCTGTGTCTGCCTGCCGCCCCCTGCCTGGCCACAGCTCCCACACCCCAGCCAACAGGAATGTCCCTGAGGAAGCTACGCAGCTGCCTCCCAGGCATTGCTTCTTTGCACACGTGTGCCCATGCCACGCAGCTGCCTGCAGTGTCGTGGAACGTGAGGCCGTTTGAGAGTTGGGGGACGCCTGTCATGTGAGAATGGAGTGGCATCAACCTGCATGTAACCCCACCAGTGCTCACATTCTGAGGCAGGGGCAGACCTTTCCTCAAGAACAGCCACCCTGCCAAAGGCACCAAGGACACCTGCACCCTGTCGCGTCACATCTGCCTTGGTGTGCACGACCCTCCCTGGACTTACTGTGCTGCTGCGCTCAGATGCCAGCTGCTGCCTTGGCAGCAAAGCACAGTGAGGAGGCTCCGGAGTCTGAGCAAGTCCTGAACCCTCAGGAATGCAAACTGAGCAGACCTGGGTGTTCTGGTGGCTCTGGAGAACAGGGTGACAGGAATGGCAGAGCAGCGTTTGCTAAGAGGGACTGGTTGTCACGAGGCCTCAGAAATGGGGGATGCAGTGTCACCGGGGGTGGGATCCTGACCAGGTGGGCCCCGCTTGGCTCGGGAATCTGACGGAGGATCTCGAGGAGGCACGGGGCTGCCCAGGCACCTTATGAACAGCACCCCCCGGGCAGGCAGTGCCCGGCCAGGGACGCCACCAATGGGCCTGGGGAACTTCTGAAGGGCGCCTTCAGAAGTCTGTCAGACACCAAAGGAGGCAGAGGGCTCTGGCTTCCGTCAGAGTCCTGGGGTTCAAGAAGCCACGCCCACGGGACAGGGGCTGTGCTGCTGCGGGCGAGGGTATGGGCCTGGTCCCTCCCTGCCCCGTCATGCCACAGGCCACCTCCAGCCAGCTCTGGGCTGCAATCCCCACCCCAGAGAAAAACGAGGCAAAAACACCAAGCGGAGGTGGAGGCTGAGGCCTGAATTCAGCGCAGGCTTCCATTGCACTGGGAGGGACCTTCCATGGGGATCGCAGCACCATGTCCAGGAGGGACCTCCTCGGGTCTAGTCCCTGTGGATACCCAGCCAGATTAACAGCCGGTCCAGGAAGCTGACAGCCCGAGACAGCCAACTGTCGCTGGAAGAGAGGAGACCATCAGAGCAGAACCAGCCACGCTCCTGAGGAGCGGCAGACTCCAAGGAGGGGCAGGCACGTGGCCAGCCGCCCGCCCCCTGCCAGCTGCCTCAGTCCAGGATGCCGAGGGTACATGAAACTGCTACTGAAGCCCCCGCCTGTGCTCCAGCTGGGTGACAGGAGACCCCTCCCTCCCGGGGATGGAGACAGGAGGCATGTGCTGCCCACCATGGGGACAGGTAGACAGGTATCCTGGGGCCCTCTGTAAGGGAAGGGTGTGGTTGGGGACAGAATAGTGCAGGAACGTGGTCACCCCAGCAGGGTCCTCGCCCCATGGATTCTATCTGAAGCCTGTCGGCAGTTCCCAAGCAGGGGCCACACTGCCCTTCAAGTTGGCTAAGAACGTGTGGGCTGTCTGGATGTCCAGTGCCTGGGAGCGAGTGGCACCGTGCAGGCGTGGGTGCCAGACATGCCACCTTCCCTGGAGTCCCACACAAGGGGCTGTCCCGCCCGGAAAGTCGCCCTGTCCCAGAGCCCCACACCCGGGTGAGGAGAAGCCATTCCTCCGTGTTAACAACACGAGGCCTCGGTCTATTTAAAGAGATGACATCTGGCCATCTGAGAACCCGAGGGACCACAGCCAGCCCCCCGACAGGCAGGGGCCCCCTTACCTGGGGCTCCTGCCGCGCTCCGAGTACCCGTCGTCCAGGAACACATCGCAGTCATGCAGACTTGCTGGCAAAGACACGAGACACAGTCAAGGCCAGGTGGGGGCCTGGAGGGACCTGCTCCACCCGGCCAGCGTCCTGAGGGCAGCAGGGGGAGCCAGGAAGGGATCCCAGCAGGACCCGATCTCTCCAATGAACTGAAGGAAACAGTGAGACCGCGACAAGAGCCAGAGTGTGCCAGTCACTCAGGAGACAAACGGCCCCAACCAGACGATGAGCAGCTCGGGTCAGAGCGGGGGCCACCCACGGGCTCAGCCATGGCCTACTCTCCACTGACCCGCTCACCAGGGTCACAACAGCTGCTGACAGGAAGGAGCACGGGGACTGCGTGTCACACCCTCTTGGAAAGCTTTACGGCAATGTTTCTACTTTTCATTAAACTCAATGCGCGTGGCTCAGCTCCCGCCAGGCCCTGGGCCCGAGTAGCTGATGTGTGGACTCCTCTCACCTGCAGGAGGGACAATGCCGTCCCCACCCTGAGCAGCAGCAAGTCCAGGGAGGCCAAGTGACCTGCCCAACCACACAACCCCTAAGTGGGCTGAGGCCACAGGGCCAGAGCTGAGACTGCAGCAGGCCTGACCCCAAAATTCCTCCTGTCACAACAGAGCCAGGGGGGATGACCAATGGCCGGGTGAAAAGGACAGGGAGAGTGTCCACAGGGCGCCACGACCAGGAAGGCGGCGGAAACCACATGGGCAGGCGGCAGACATTGGGAAAGGGGAAGAACTGCTTCTGGAGAATTCTTCCCATGAACCCACAAGCGCAGGCAGGTGCCGGGGGAGGGAGGCAGGGCGAGGTCCCCCCCAAACCAGACGCGCACTTACTGGTCCAGTTTCACAGATGGATAAGGCGAGGCTGGGGCAGATCAAGGGTCCCCGCCCCTGCACATGATACGTCCACGTAGACCTGCCATCTCAGGCCTCAGATGGACAACCCCCTCCAAGCCAAAATGTCTTGCCTTTTTTAAAATGTCACACCATTTTGGGTGCAAAACCACAGATCCTGAGGCCATAATCTACTAAAATCAACCTTGACCTAACTATCTAGAGACAATTACCTAAAATCCACAGCAAATTTCTTTGAAGCTATGTACCTCACATCAGATGGTCAGGAGGAAGCCCACCACCCGACAGGCCTCAGGGGACACCAGAGGGCAGGCGACCCACTCTGGGGAGGAGGACTGGAGTTTAGAGGCGGGCAGGGAGACAGGTTTGGGGAACAGCACGAGGCCGGCATCCCGGGTGACAGGATGGGCGTGGGGGGCTCTCGACCATCCCGCCCGCCCTGCCCTGGTAGCTCCAACAAGGGCCTCCGTCTGTGACCACCACACCCGATGGCCTAGTCTTGCTGGAAGTGGGGTGTGTGGAGTGACTGTAGCAGGAGCTTCCACATGCTCATGGGGTCTTATTTCTGTCTCCCCAAAAGTCTAAGGCGGAAGCCCTAACGCTCTGCACGTCAGGCGGGACCGTATCTGGAGATACTGAGGTAAGACATGGTTAAGGAAACGAGGCCACCAGAGATGACTGACAGACCAGGATAGGCAGGCAGAGGAAGGGCCCTACGAGGGCCCCCACTAGAAGGTGGCCAGGGAGAGGCCTGGGGAGAAACTCAGCTGCCACACCCTGATCTTGGCGTCCAGCCTCAGAAGGGGAGAGGAGACAGCTGTTTAACCCACCCTGCTGTGGAATTCTGCTTTGGTGGCCCTGGCAAACTAACAAAGAAGGGTCACATCTGCTTTGGATTTTAACACCGCCCGCCCTCCCGGGATGCTCAGTAAGTGAAGGAACCAGAAGCCTCTTTGTTAATACTTTTAATTACATGATTGTAATTATACAATTTCCACTATTCAGTATTTTGTATAAAACCAGTTACAATACACAAGATTTTCAAATGCAACAGTATGTATCAAACTATATATATATGCAAAGTTTACAGGCCATTATGAAGCTGGATCTTAAAAATACCTTCAGGAAAATAGACATTCAACCAGTTCTCTCAGCTTTAAAAAATAGGATTAGAAATATACATTTTAATAAAAAATCAAAATGATGATTGGTCAAATACTGATTAATCAGTTACATTTTAAAACTTTTAATAATCCGTACACGAGTGCACATTAGATAAAAGTCTGCAAATCGTTAATATAAAACTGCACACTCTAACTGGACAGTCCTGTGGGGACAGGAGGTGATTTCCTACAGTGTGGGCGGACTGTCCAGTCTTTCAAACACATTCCGTATTTCCACTTAGAGCCCAGGAGAAGCAGGCGAGCAGCAGGGAGCCTCACCAGCACATTTTAGTTGCAAAGAGCTATTCAGAAATCAAATGCCTTTAAAGTGGAATTTGATGAGCATTGCTTTTTGAATGTAATAAGAATTTTTTTTTAAAAAAAGAGAGAAGCAGCTGGGTCCTTCCAAACACATCCAATCAGCACACTGCTCATCCATGCCGGACAGTGATTCAAGCACAGGGAAGGCTCCAGAACTCCTGGCACAAGGCGCCCAGACAACCCACAGCCTGCGTGGCCTGCAGGATCACACTCACCCCAGAGGCAGACGGAAGTGCCTCATGAGAACACTGGGAATGCCTCTGAGACTAGTCAGCCCAGCCAAGAGGTAGAGAACACCCCTGGGCGGGGCAGCAGGGTCGAGTGGGCGAATGGGGGAAGGGAAGGGCTCAAGCTTTGAACTGGAAAATTCTGGAGACAAGTAAAGCAGCCGCACTGGGCAGGTAAGGCCACCTGTGAATGAGGCACGGCTCACCGTGACCTCTCCCCTGGGGAATGGGGGTCTCATCTGTCCCGGCATTCCATGGGTCTGCCTACACCTCAGGAGCCACTCGCCCTGACTTGACGATTTGAGTCAAGGGCACCTATAAATACTCATTTCTAATTTTAATTCCCCTGGAAGTGGTCTTGGTGTGCTTTCAAGCTATTTAAGGCTCGTAAGTTAGCGGAAAACTGCTCCATCTGACACACCCTGCCTCATCTTCCATAGCAATCTTGGAGTCTTCAACAGGACTCCAAGTAGAATCCAGAAGATTCGGTTATTTTGTGGTTTCGGGTGGAACAAGGTTTGCTCTTGTTCACAGCAGAAAGAACTTTCCAAGAGTCAGCCCAGAGACTTCCTGGATCCTACCGGTGTCCCCAGTAAGCTCAACAGTGTTGGGAGACTGCTAAGGCCCAGCCTGTCCTCTGGCATCCCAGGGAATGCGCCTTCAACAAACCCGAAGTGTTCATGCAGGGATTTTTAGCAAGAACCACAGTGACAGCGATTTTAGCTGGAAAGCTGAGAGGCCAACAAAAAAAGGCAACTGAAGAAGAGCACTGGTCACCAAAGGCTTTGGCCAAGACCCCAGCCAGTGTGCCCCCAGGAGGGGCCAGAACTTAGCACAGGAACGGCGGGAGCATGCTGCTCAGTCTGGGGCAGGAGAGAGCCCGTCTCAAAGCACACGAGCAGGGAGGAGGCGGTCAGGCACAGCATGAGGGCTCAGCAGACACCGCATGGGGACTGTTCCTCCTGCCACCCGGCTCCTAGGCTGGGGCCTCCATGGGTGGAGAGCCACTGCTCCCTGTGACCCAGTCCCCAGGGTTTAGAAGCTGGCATGACCCTGCCCCCTTAGAGCCTGCTGGAGAGGGCTGTGCTTGAGGACACGGGCACTCATGCCTAATGACCTGATGACGTCACACTTCCCTCCAACAGTGGAGACCTGAAACGGGAGCCACCACCTCTCAGGGCCGTGTGTGCACCACAGCCTTCATCCTGTCTCAGTCCACGGTGAGAGAGGCGGCTCCGTGCGTGGGACGGCCCCACCTTCACCCATCCTGGGAGGACCGGTGCTGGGCGCACAGCGCCCCTCTCCAGCCCAGACAGGACAGGAAGCTCGCCACTGGGAGGAGGGGGCTCACTCCTAGAATGCGAAGCATTCTTTAATCTCGGGCCCTGGGCTTGTTTCCTTTCAGCAGCAGATAAACTTTGTGTGACTGCTGTGGTCATGTGGTCACCGCCCGCTGTGGAGGAGGGGAGGGGAGAAGGCACTGGACAGGCACCCTTGTCCTCCCTGACCAAAGGCAGCAGCGAGTGTGCGCACTGCCCACAACTGAAGCCCTGAGGCCACCACCGTCACTGGATGGCCACAGTCGGTCACACAGGAGCAAAACCCCACGCAGCACTGAGACTCAAGAGGTCTCACGTTTTCTTTTTGAAGCTGCCACAATGTGGAATTGCGGTTTCCAGAGGCAGAGCCCAACAGTGTGCGTGTGCGTGCGTGTGTGTGTGCTCGCGTGTGCGTGTGTGTGTGTCTCATGCGGGGAATATTTTAATTTGTCCCACTGGGCAACCCAGGAAGGCACAGCCTTCGATTCTTCAGTCCCTAAATGACATCAAAAAGGAAGGACCTGCAATCATCTTCCAACTCAGAAACCCGCTTCTCCTCCCGAGTCTTCTAAAGCTCCTATTAAAGCTCTCTGGCAGGGGCAGGGTGGCCCAGGACCCCTGGGCATGGCAGCACGCCAGTGTCACACGCAGTGTTCACAGATGCTGTCATAATGCACTCTTTGGTGGACGACAAGCAGCGTGGGTACTTCACAGAGAGGGCGAACGACAGCACCTCACAAGAGGGGAGGCGGCCGAGCGGACGGCATCCTGCGGAAGGGACCGAGACAGGGACCAACCAAGGCGGAGTGTCTACTGGGGTCGTGGTCACGGGCGAACAGAAAATCAAAGTGTCAAAATCCTCCCTCAGATCCTCCACTCCTCCGAGGCCATGGGTGACGAGGACGGCCATCACGGGAACACGATGCACCACACAAACCAGGCAGCTCTCTGGACGCAGAGGGTGGGCGACGGACACCTGAGGCCAAGTTTACAACAGTGTCTTTGTTGTCGAACTTGAGACGATGCCAGAAAAAGGGGAGCTGGGCCCTGGCGCCCAGATTTGCGAGCCAGCGCCACGGCCACGGCCCGCCAGCGGAACTCGCCCTCCAACGAGCTTCTTAGGTGGAAAGCAACTAAGGCGGCTGCAATTGGTTTAGTTCTCAAAGAAATTGTGCTGCGTCTTGTCGGGTCCTGTTCCCAGAGTCGTCCTTCGGTTCTGGTCACAGGTTTTTATTTAACGCAAGACTGTTTTAGTCCTTGACAGAGAGGGACTGAGGAGAAAGGGGAGAAAAAACAGAAGAAAAGGGTTTACCATGCAGTCTCAAGGTGTCTGGGGGCAGTTCTCAGAGACAGGGAGGTGACGTGATAAAGATGGGGACATGCGGAGCAGGACAGACTGCAGGTCAGTTTGGAATGACGGGTGCTTTGGGAAGGACAGGACATCAACAACAAGGACAGACAGACAGGAGAGGAAGGCCGGGCGGAAAGGGCTCGATTCTGCAAAACAATAAAAACAACAGAAATGAATAAGAACAAAGGAGACGGCGGGCGGGCGGGCGCAGAGCAGCAGTACCATGAGGCTGCCCAGGGCACCGGCGGCGACGCGCTCCTCCTCCTTCCTTCCCTCTGCGGACCCAGGCTGTGAGGAGGGTGGAAAGAAGGACAGACAGGAGTTACTGGGCGACTTGGCAGCCAGAACCTGGTCCAGAAAAAGCTCTGGCCCCTCGAGCTGCCTCCAGCTCCACCAGGCCCACAGGCTCATCTGTGGGGACACCGGAGGCCCCATCCTGCTTGACGTGGACCCTCCTGGATCCTTGCCCGCCCCCACCCAGGTGTTCCTGTCACTCTTTCCACTCCGTAACGACTTGCAGGGAGAAGCAAGAGCAGAGTCAGAAGAGCCGCTCCCTCATCGGATGCCATGTGGCCCGGCCACAGAAGGCACCTTTGCACTGACCACCTAGGATTCCCAGAGCCCAAGTACAGAGGAAAGATCCTGTCACCTGGTGGAGGCAAGTGGGAAAGAGCTGGAATTCTAAAGGGACATGAATTCACATCGGAAGAGATCAGAGGGAACCAGCATCGCAAAAAATGTGTAGAGAGAAAACCCTGGGTCTCCTGCAGGGACAGACCCCAGGGGAAAATGCCAGGACCCGTGGGAGGAGCAGAAGCAGCCAGACCAGCACCAGGCTCTGTGGTTCAGGTCCAGGCCGGCCACAGGCCAGGCCGAGGGGGCCTCTGCAGGAAGGACTCAGGAAGGACTCAAGAGCAAAGGTCGCCACTCCAGCTGAAGGGCCCGTGAACACGCAGGGTTTGGGACTGAAGAAAGAGCCTCAGCATCTCTCCCCACAGTGGGAACCCCCCAATGCCACGAGCAGCGGGCCAGTGTGTAGCCGATGGCCCTGAAGCAGGCGGCCTGGAGCAGGAGAGTCACTTGTACAAAGAGCGATTCTTAGAAAATGGGATGAACAATGAAGATAAAATAGAAGAGCGCCCAAAGGAAATGGCAGACGCTTCCAGAAATAGGCACAAGGGGAAGAGCTGTGTGAAGCCGTGATGGATGCACACATTAGCAGATGTCAAGACCACTCCCAGGAAACACAAGAGCAGGGGAACAGGCTGACCCTGGGGGCTGATTCTCCCGATTCATTAATTCTTGAAGAAGAAGGGTGAAGAGGCAGGTGCTCTGCAGGAGCGGGAGGTGCAGAAGCCCAGGGGTCTGCTTCTGGGCTCGAGAAAGGGAAAGAGGTGTCACAGAGTCTCACCGGCACTGAGGGCCAGTGCTCCTGGTCACCAGGCCACATGCGCTCTGTGCTGGCTGTGCCTGGGCTGCTGCACTGCACGTCACTTTGGCTGGCCCTGGCTTGTCCAGAGGGACCCATGACAGAATGATCATCTGCTGGGACAAGCACAGTGGCGTCCTTTTCCCAGTAACACACACTTAGGACAACATTCCTGTCCCCACCCCCTGCCAGGAAGCTCACTTAACAGGCTTGGGAGAAAGTTCCCCAAGGCTGAAGACCCGCTCAGCCAACTGCCCCAAATCAGAGGAGCCAATGTGACACCAGGGGCCTGCGTCCGAGAAGCCTCAAGGAACAGGAGAGATATGTGGAAAGGAACCTGGAGCTCCCAGAAGTGAGGAGACAGGACCTGCAAGAGAGAAGGCCTGCCCGGGAGGCATGCAGGGCAGCCACCTGCCTGGGAGGCGCGCAGGGCGCCGGCCTGGACATGGGAGAAAAGGTGTCCTGTTTGAAAGGTATTTTCAGCTCAGCAGTTCGGAGGGCCCGGCCATCCTGGCTCTCTTCCTTCCCTGACCAGGTCGTGCGTGCATTCCTCCTGCCCTCCACCCAAAAGCAGGGAGAAGTCAGAAGAGGAGCACTCCTGCCGACAGCCTGATGGCCCTGGTTCCTGTCACCCCCTAGAAGCAGGTGGTGGACGCTGTGCATCAGCTATTTGTCTTTCTTTTGAAAACACTAAGGTGAGGTGAACAGAGGCCAAAACCGCCCCAAACCAGAGAGCAGGTGGCTAAGCAAAGCCTGAACCCCAATTCACTCGTTCTCTTACTCCTTTGCCTCTCTAAATCACCTCTGAAAGTTCATCTCAAAATTTAAAAGAGGTCTTTGGGTTTTCAGCCTTGCCCCAAATTCCTGGAAACTGCTTTGGGCCAGATCACTGGGTCAGAAATCTCCATAAGGACCTCGTGGCACCCCGTCCGATGCTCACTGTAGGGAGGAACCCTCTCTCCTGAGAAGCACAAGCACAGGTCACATCTAAACCTCGACACTGTGCACGGCCACCCCTCCTTAAAGGTACGCAGCATCATGGGGCACACGTCTGTGCTCCTGGACTCTGTTCCTCTAGGACCTACAAGGGCACAATCCTAAAAAAAAGAATTAAGTGTGCAAGGCGCACCACACGGTAAAGGAAGTCCCGAGTCCTTACACCTAAAGGAAGGTGTCCATTCAGAGCATGTTGAAATCTCACCGGAAAGCGTCAGGAGTCGGAACTCCCATTTCCTACCATTCAGTATAGAAAAATTGGAAAATAAGAATATGCGCCAGACGTGGTGGCACATGCCTGTCATCCCAATGGCTCGCAAGGCTGAGGCAGAAGGGTCCCAACTCCAAAGCCAGCCTCAGTATCCGAGCAAACCCTAAGCAACCCAGTGAGACCCTGTCTCTAAATAAAATAAGAAAAAGGGCTGGGGATGTGCCTCATGGTTGAGTGCCCCTGGGTTTAATTCCTGGAACCAAAACAAAACAAACAAAAAGATAAAGAAGAAAAATAGTCCCCACCTGTTCTGCCAACGGTAAGGTTAGTGTCGTGACGGATCTTTCCTTTGTCTTATTTCTCTAGATACAGAAATAGGTGCGTTTATCCGTGTGGACACAGCCACACACATCCCTCTCCATACATATGATGTGTACATACAAAATCAGAGTGAGGCTTCAGAATTTTTGTGTGAGGCTCTGCTTCTGCCTCGGGATCATTTACCCAGGTCACTGAATCTTCTTTAAAAACATGGCTGAGGCTTTGCCCAGCATGCAAGAGCCCTAGGTTGATCCCCAGCACCACCGAAATAAAAATAAGCAAAATCGCTACTCTCAATTCCTTTGGTGTGATGTAACAATCTTGCTCCATTTCCTCTTTCTTGTTGTCATAAATGACACCTGATGTCACATTATGGAGTGCCTCAATCTGACCTTCTCTTAACATTTCTCTGATTTTCCTGTCGAATGGAATTGGAGAGTAAAACGAATATGAATATTTGATACATTTCCCATGAAAAATCAAAAAGCCCCCAAATCACAAGTCAGTGCCCGCCATTCTCAAACCTTCGCACTGGGGCTCCGTCTGTCACCTTCTGTGTGCATCTAAGCGTGCAGTAGAGTTTTACAAAAGAATCGGCCATGAGGAAAAAACGTCAGAATTGAACCGCTCCTTAAGTCGCCAAGCGCACCAAGTCCCAGCCAGGCTGGCTGCTCCTGGGATGCACCAGGGACTGGTCACCACCAAGGGGAGGTAGCGAGCACAGGAAATGGAGAGAAGCAGGGGAGACCATGTGGCCACTTGAAGGCTGGCCCTGCTTCTCCTCAGGCCACCAAGGGTCTTCCAGAAGAGACCCCTGTTAACACAAGCACAAAACCAGCTCTGGGCAGTGGCAGGGGACACCAGCCTCTCACTCCTGAGACAGGTGACTGCATCATCTACGTGTCCCTCAAAGAGAACATGATTTCAGAATCCTTTAGGTGGTCAGTGTCCACCCTTGGTGATAAACATGCAGAGACGGCAGCTGGTGGCTGGTCTGCTCCGAGCACAGGTCCATTTTCTGGTCAGGGCCTGTGTTTACAAGGGAGGGTGATGAATGTGGGATGAAGGGGGTGCAGCAGGAGCGCACGTGAGGAGGGCGGCCAAGGGAACAGCTGTCTTCAGCACGCTGCAGCCAGTGCTCAGCAGTTACGCGAGCAGACGGAGAGGCTGACAGCATCCCAGCAGACAGACAGAAAGACTTCCTCCAGGCTGAGTCAGGCACTTTGGAAACTCATTTTAAAAGTTTTAAGAACAACAACCTTCTCAACTTTTCCATAGCGTGACCCACACTCCACACTTCCAGGGATAAGAATTTCCTCTGAGCCAAAAAATGAACCAAAAGCAGACATTCGAAGGACCCAGAGTTCTGCGGCTGCTGAAGGAGCACGCCCTGTGCGCGGTCTCCCCACGGCCGGGACCCTGCCCGCTCCTGTCTGCCTGCCCACCTCCGAGGGAGGCCCTTAAAGACTGAACTAGAAACTGCTGGGGCTGTGCCCAAATCAGGGTCGTTTTCTCACCTTTTAAAACTGCTTTTCCTCGAAGCAGATCGGGTGGTTCTTTTAGTAATGCCTGCACTGCCAGAAATGCTAGGTTCAGGTGTTTTACAGCTCTGAACACTGGACTGAAGAATTACTCTGAAAACAGTCGGAAAAAAATAAGATTATATTCACTGACATGACTTTCAAACACTTGACAGAGGAAGGCATTTGGCACATTAGTGCAAATTATTCCCTGAGAATGACAGGATTTTCCATAAACACACTTGCCAAAAAAAAAAAAAAAAAAAAAAAGCCCTTGAAACACATTTTAACACCAAGCCCTTTGGAAATGAAGCATCTCATGTCCCCTTGAAGGTGGAACAAGACAACCAGGGTGCTCTGCTTTGGAGAACGGGCGCCTGGCATTATGACCGATTTCCATACCAGAGAACTCAGCAAACCACTGTGAGGAGAGACTCTCAGGTTTCTAGTCATGGAAACAAGTCATAAACCCAAAATTCTAAAGGATATGATTATGAATTTAGGAATAGCTAGATAATAACCATGCTAAGAGCTCAAAGTATATGTGATAAACATGAATCAATTATTTCACATAACATTTCAAAATTTTAAAATACATTGAAGTAAAATTTGAGTTTTGCTGGACTGTAACTACTTACTGAGTCTCCCAGAACCACTAGAATGAGGGGGACTCACTTAAGCATTGTGAAACCTGCCTTAACTCTAAAAAAACCCTTCTGGTGACAGCAGACTGCCCAGGAGGCAAAGGCATGAGTCAGAAAGAAGAGCCCTTGGCCCTTATGCGCCAGAGCCCTGCGCATAAGGGCGCACGTCCGTCTCCCTGAGTCACCCTGGAGAGAAAGGCAGAAGACGCCCAAGAGCTGATGGGCAGGCTGCACTTCAGAAGTTCCTCACTGAACAGCACCGCTCACTGACACGTACCGACGTTTCCTCATCTGAAAGAGAAAACGCTGACTTGGGAAAGCTTTCTGCTCTCACTTCTGAGCACAGGGAGACAATTGGAAAGAACCCAGCTGGCCATTAGGACCCACCAGAGCCTCCTGGGCCTCTGTCACCACCATGGTAGTTCGTGACCAAAGCCAGGCCCTTCTAACGTAGCCAAGATCCGTGGTCCTTTTTGTGGTAGGAGTACCCAAATCAAAGCACAAGCATCTTCGAGTAAAATGTGAACATACTGTCACTCAGAGCAGCACTCTTCCTGACGGGCACACTCCAGGCTGGTCTCCACCAGCGGCGTCAAGGCCTCTGGGGAAGAGGAGGCAGGAGCTCCTGTCCCAGCTGCTGCCTCGCCAGGCAGGATTGCTCCACATGTTGTGACATGAGCCCTCCACCTCACAGAGATCAAATCCCGGGTAGACTAGCCAATGCTGGGTACAGCGCCTCTTCCAAGCCTGTTCGCTGGAAAGACAGAATGCGCTAACAAAACAGAAATGGTACCCGCAGGATCCAGATGCGGCCCAAGTTCAAGAAGGCATGGACTGCCCCAGTCTGAGCTCTGCTCCTGAGGACAAGGATTTGTCGACACCAATTTATGGGGTACACCAGGACATTTCAACACACGTTTGTGATCCATAGCAATCAGACCAGGGCCACCGGCCTCACCATCACCTCACACGTGCATCGCTTCTTGGTGCTGAGAACACTCAAAATCCTCACTCCCAGCTCTTCTGAAATAATTACCAACCACAGTTACCATACACTGGCTGCGAACACGACAAGCTATTCCTCCTATCCAACTGCTGCAAATTCTCTTTGATTATGTGAAGTGAGGAGGAAATGCCCATTTGTCTCGTTAAGGACCTGAATCAGGAATTTTGCATAAAGACAAAAGAACAAGCTGGGTGCGATCGTGCACACCTGTAATCCCAGCTATCTGGGATGCTGAGGCAGGGGGATTGCAAGTTTGAGGCCAGGACTGAAGAAAAAGAAAAACCAAACTTAACTGCCACTCCCACAACTCCTTCTGACGTTCAGGCCCAGGCAGGTCTGGCCACCGCTCCCAGCAATCCCCCTCAGCCAGCTTGTCAAATGGAGAGAATGTGGCTGCTGCTGACTTTTCTGAAATACCACACTGAATTTTTCAGGGACACTGATAACCAAAAGCACAGACAACTTTCATACTGTAAAATAATTAATATGAAAAAAAACCCGTGAGAGCCTGGACATTGTCTGCTGAGGAAATCTGAGTTCTGACTTCTTCATTTACTGAGCTGTTAAAACACTATTGAAAACAAGAAATCACCGCTCCACCAGGTGGTATTTCTTAGGAGAAAAACAATGGCTTTTAAAAAGCACTTATTTCTCTCTAAAGTGTACACAAATTAATATGAAATATGGTATTAGTAGCTAATAATTCATGTAGAATTCTGAAACTAAGAGCATGACAGAAATTGAGGGTGTGTCCATCGCACCAGGGCAGCTTCATGCTCTGTGCTCCACACAGCATGGTCAGCACATCTGTGGGTCCCCATCAGCAACTGGAAAGCCCCACAACCCACCAAGGTCTTCCCAGAGGCAGCCTGGGGGTCACACCTGACACCAGGAACAGAAGCCTCCCCTCTGCCACGGAGCCTGGAATTTGCGGCCTTCTGCCCCCTGGCCAGGGCAGCCCTAAGGCGTTTCTGGAGCAACATTCAGTACATCTTGTTCTCCTTCCCGTCTTCCATCAGGACTTCCTCAGGCCTGCTCCTCTCAGCTTAGCCCACAGCCCACTCTTCTCCTGGCAGTATTTCTGGAGCCTGGGCACTCTCAGGTATGGGTACAGGGACACCTGCAGCTCAAGGCTCAGGGCAAAGCAAAAAACTGAAGAGTCATGTGTCTCGCCTGTCAGGCCACAAAGGCCTGAACTCCAAGTCCAAGGAAGGCTGATCAGGGCCCCATGCACTGTGTGCACAGGCAGCCGAGGCAGAGCGTCTGAAAAGACGGCTGCGAGGCCCTGAGGTCTCCAGGGGCACCTTCCCCAGGACCCGAGTCTGCCACAGGAGCGGGAGGCACTGTTCTAGTCCAGCGCTCCAGGACAGCCTACCAGGTGAGGCTCCTTCACCTGCCCAGAGAGAGGAATGCCCAGAAGGGCCTGGAGTGGTCACCTTGCAAAGCAAAGACTCTCCGAAAGGAAGTAGCAGGAGGCCGCCACCTCGGGTAAGGCCTGGTACAACCCCGACACTGCTGAAGCTTCCTGCTGCTGTCATTCCAAGGGAAAAGGCAGGCTGACCTCACACCAGGCGCGGTGTGGGGGGCACGCAGACACCAGCGACCACCCAAGGATGGGGCCTTACAGAGTGACTCAAAGAGCCTGATGGGGAACGACCCTGGGAACCAAGTGCCCACGTGTGACCAGTGTCGGCTACCCATCTGACCACCCTCCACGTGAACAGGCTGACAAAGAGCAACTCCCTGCTCCCTGCAGTGCACGCGGCTCTCGAGCACGTGGTGTGGAGGCCAGGAGAGTGAAGGAGAACATCTGAAAGGCACCTTGGTCAGGAGCGCCCAGGCGCGAGATGCCAGTGGGCCAGGCCCACGAACGTTCAAGAGGCCCCAGGAAGAACCCGTGAGCAAAGACCAGAATCGGCTTCATTTCTGAATCTTTTTTGTCCATGTGAAAACACTCACTGGAACCACAAAGCACCACAGTTGGTGGCAATGGAATTTCCCTTTGGAAGAGATCCTAGAAGGAACTTCTTCATTCTTTTGTCATTTCAACTCCAAGTTGGGACAAGAAAAGACATTTCTGAAATAGGTGTGAAAGAAAAAGTTTTATAAAATAAAGATGGCAGCTCCAGAGCTGAGAGGCCAGCCTCAGGTCACAGGTCACCATCTCCCACGGGGAGTTAATCAGGAGGTCCCGCAGGGAGCTGCCTGCCACATTCCCCTGCGAACACAAGGGTCTCCACCGCCAAGATACTCATTTCAGGGATGAAAGTTCCCAAGAGAACACAAACTTGCCTGTGTTCACCTAAGGAAGACATTCTGGTTGGTTCTGAGAGAGGAGAGAAAGGGAGTCTGAGACGGTCAGGGGGAGGCTTGGACACGCAGCAGCCCTCTGCGTTCTGCTGTCCTCTAAGTCAAGGTCAACAGGCTCCCGGCTGTGCTCCCAGCCCAGGAGGAGAGAGAAGAGAGAACTGTGCACGCTCCCGAGGAAGGCTCTAAGTAGGAGCTGTGTGCCGCACAGGCCTGTCCCGGGCTCCACGAGCCCCCAGCCACCCTGCTGCTGACAGCAGGCCAGAGAGGACACTCAAGACAGAGACCTGGGGGAGCAGCAGAGGCGACTGAGCGACAGGAAGCACCCGTCATCCCCAGTGGGACGCTTCTGATAGGAAAGGGAGACGTTTGAAAAGGACTTCATTCATCAATGGCCATTTCAAACGCTTGGCTGAGCGAGAGCAGCTACACACAGGCAAGCGGGTTTCAGGTCCCGCGGAAGAGATGCAGGGAAGCCTCCCTCCCTGCTGCCATCCCGGCACCGAAGAGACTCGGCAGAAGAACCTGGGAAATGGGCCAACCCACCAAGCAGGAGAGCCCACAAGGAGGAGATCATGCAGGGCGAGGGCCACCGGAGGTCAGAGCAGAGCGACAGGGGACACGGATGGGGACTTACACAGCAGCTATCTGCAAAGGGTCCTGATGGCTACTGTGCTCGGAAACCATCGAGACAGAAGAGCAGGACGGGAAGGAGGTAGTCACACACAATCCACCAGACGGCCACACCACACAGTGCCGAGGTCAGCACGGCGAGGGGGCATCTGAAAGGGCAGCAAAGACAGGTGTTCACGTGGGCCGCCAGTGCGGCCGCAGCAACAAACCAAGCAGTCCTCAGAGTCGTGTGGGGACCGCAGACACCCTGGCCAGGGCAAGAGGGGAGTTCAACCTGCTGTGAGGAGGAAGGACACCTGGGAAGGGTCAGGGTAACCAGGTGCTGCTCCAGAACTTCCAGGACCTGGTGGCCAGTGCTGGTGGGTAGTGTCCGCCTGGTGCTGCGTGGCCCTTCATCCTGATGGGGACTTGGGAAAATCTATGAGAGGGGCTCACTTCAGAATCAGGGTGGGCAAAAGGGAGGGGCCGCCACTATTGGCTCCAGTGAAGGCTGAATACTGTATTTTGAAAATGGACCACCAGACCTTCTATTCTCACAGCACAAAGGTAAGTGCCCACTGATTGAACTTCGTGCTCTGGGAACCAGTCACGGTGAAATGTGCACACGGGGTGGGAAGAGGGGTCGTGGCCATTTGACCAGCTCGCAGGAGGCACAGCTCTGGACAAACACAGCACTGGCTCGTCCGAGGCAATCACAGCTCGGGACCCCCTGAGTTCAGGCAGGGTGTGGGGGCAACAGGATTCTAGAGTCACACCCAACTGGGGTGACAGATGACATGCTAGGTATTTTCGTCTGTCTGTCTCCCTCAAGCCAGGCTGGCGTGCGCTGGGTGCGTCCTCCCAGCAGGTCCTGGGAACCTCCCACACCTCCCACAAAGTACTGGCTGTGTGCAGAGAACCAGGCTGAACAGTCAGTGGATCACCTCTGCTCTTGACCACAGCATCGCGGTCACTGAAAGCTCCATGCCAGGCACCCGGTATGGAGGAAGGGGGCGTGATAAATGGTGAACCTAAAACAAAACCTAACTTATCCCAAGTCATACTTAGGCCATCTCATTCACTCTTCCTGCAAAATAACGCATCTAATGATCCTGGATTGAGATGACGTAACACTACATGAGCACATAAACAGAACACCTGGGAACGCTAGAGAACTCTGCCACCCCAACCTTCACCTGCACCTGGGGTCCTGAAGTCGTGAACCCTGACACCTGTGCCACGAGAAAGCAAGGAGTGGGCCCCAGCTTCTGCCATCCACCATCAACCACCATAGAGAAGGTACTTCCAGCACATGGACATCCTGCTACCCGGAAGTCAGGCTGGGACAGCTCTGAGGAAGGAGCCTTTACAGTTTCCAGAACCTCACCGTCTCCCCAGATGCGGACCACGTACGAGGACGAACCTCAGTGGAACATGTGATGCACCTCCTCCTCGGGACCCCCTCACCGCCTGTCCCTTCCTCAGGTGTTTTCATGTGACTAAGTATCAGTACTCAGGCCACGTTACTCATTGGCAGTAACAGAGGAGTCAAGTCAAGCTGGGAGACAGCACTGGAATTCAGATTTCTCTATCGAAGCTGCTACTGGACCCTGGGGGGGGGGGGGGCATTTCTAAAGTACCAACAAGGACGTGGCAGGGAAGGAAAGGTAAGAAAGGTAACCTCCAACTGACGTCCTCTCCTAGGGCCCAAATGGCCACAAATAAAAGCAACAGATGTGATCAGAAATGCATCAGGGCCTGGGAAAGTGGAGGAGGGTGAACCAAAGGCCCGTAAACGACCAGAAAGGTGATTCACGGTGCTTCATTTAAAAACCCCTGGAACTTTAAGAGATCAGAAAAATTTGAGCATTTTGCTTTTTCCTTTTAAAGTGTGGCCTAAAAATGTGTTAAGTCTAAGTGGGGAGGGGAGCACTGGGTATGGTCTGCAGGGCACAATAACAAGGGCATCCCTGCACCCGCTTTGCTGTGGCTTTAACTCTCCCCATTTTGCTTGAACTTTTGCCAAGAGCTGAGGTGCAGCTGGAGGGCTAATCAGAGAAGCTGGTCCCTCCTCCCAGGTCTTTTCTAGTTGCCCGTCCCAGGGGATGGGCCTCAGGCAAGCTAGGCAAGCGCACCCCCCAGGCCTCTAGTGAGGGTGACGACTGAAGCTGGGGCCCTCTAAAATCAACAGCAACTTCCTCAAGGCAGTGACGGCTGACAGGGCAGATGCCCCTGGCTGAGGGGTGCTGAGCGAGGGAGGGCCGACTGCCTGTGCCCAGCCTGTCAGCACTGTGTACTTCTGCCTCTGTCTGACTTGGCAACCTTTCTTTTAAAAGCTTCCCTGGCTTTCCAGTCTCCAAAGATGAAAAAAGTTTCTTCCTTCACAGAGGGCTTTGAATAAAACCTATTTTCCTACCACTTTGACTCTGAATATTCGCAGTGAGTGAGCCAAGGGAATCGAATCTAGATAATGTCACTTTCATTCAGCTGAAGCATCCCAGCTGACCTCCACCCAGGGAGGGATGTAAAGACCACTTTGAGGGTCATCTGCAGGTTCCCAGGGTATTTAAAACTTTTTTTTTTTTTTTGGTACTAGGGATTGAACCCAGGGGCACTCCACCACTGAGCCACATCCCCAGCCCTATTTTGTATTTTTTATTTAGAGACAGGGTCTCACTGAGTTGCTTAGGGCCTCGCTAAGTTGCTGAGGCTGGCTTTGAACTAGCGATCCTCCTGCCTCAGCCTCCCAAGTGCCGGTATTACAGGCATGTGCCACTGTGTCCAGCTAAAACTTTAATCTTCACTTGTCCTACCACTTACAGCTGGGGACAGTGGCCCATGCCTATATGCCAGTGGCTCAGGAGGCTGAGGCAGGAGAACCACAAGTTCAAAACCAGCCTTTGCAACTTGGTGACACCCTGTCTCAAAATAAGAAATAAAAAGGGCTGGGGATGTGGTTCAGTGGTTAAGTGCCCCTGGGTTCCATCCCCAGTATCGAAGAGGGATAAAGGGAGGAAAAAAAAAAAAAACCTACTAGTTACAAATTTTATGATTTCAATTTTCCTAGATCCAGGCCCCAAGTAATTTCAACTCTAGAAAACATACCCCTGAGGGTGTGGAGTGGTGACCAAAGGAAATTTCCTACAGGGTCCTATTTAATGGAAACTTTATCAAGAAGATTCTGAATCCCAATTCCTAATCTGACTTGTGAACAGAGGGCAACAACCAATTAAGAAATAAAGGGCTGATGCAGAATTTTTTTTTTTTTCTTTTTGTAACCAGGGATTGAACTCGGGGTGCTTGACCACTGAGTCACATCCCCAGACCTTTTTATTTTTTATTCTGAGACAGGGTCGGGCTAAGTTACTTAGGCCCTTGCTAAGTTGCTAAGCCTGGTGTTCCTCTTGGTTCAGCCTCCCAAACCAAGCCTAGCCGGTGGGATTATAGGCATGTGCCACCACACCTGGCCCGATGCAGATTCTTCTTTTTTCTTTTCTTTTTTTTTTTTGGTACTGGAGATTGAACCCAGGGGTACTTAACCACTGAGCCACATCCCCAGCCCTTTTTTGTATTTAATTTAGAGACAGGGTCTCACTGAGTTGCTTAGGGCCTTGCTAAATTGCTGATGCTGGCTTTGAACTTGAGATTCTCCTGCTTCAGTCTCCTGAGTCGCTGGGACTACAGGCATGTGCCACCGTGCCCAGCCAAGATCAACCTGATATCAATGCACACTCTTACAAACAAAACAAAGAACTTGGGCACAGCCAAAAGCATCAGTTTCCTAGAGCTTGCAAATCAAAGGGTGGTCTCTGGATCAGCAGCATCTGCAATACAAGGGGGCGTACGGGTGGGCAGGAGTCTCCGTGTAGCAACACGCAGCCCTCCACCACCCCCAGGTGCACATAAGCTGCACTGTAACAAGCCCCCCAGGAACTCAAGTGCAGAAGAGTCTCACAGCGCTGCTGGGGCGCCCTACCTACCTTCCCCATTATGTCTAGTGCCGGGATGATTATTTTCTAAATAAAAAGAAGCATTAAGGCCTCAGATAAAAAGTTCAAAGAGTGGGCATGTTCCTGGAGCACCTGTGATGCCAGCTACCCAGGAGGCTGAGGCAGGAGGATGGCATGAGTCCAGGAGTTCAAGGCCTACCTGGGCAACACAGAGGGACCCTGTCCCAAAAAAGAAAGAAAAAAGGTAGTAAAATCAAAACCAAGGCACTTGAAGCTAAAGTATCCCATTCAGCGCATCTACGCGTATTTATTTACGCAATATGCACCACCTGAAAGGCACCGCTGTGCGGGGTCTACTTGCTGAAGCACCACCACTCTGCAGAGAGGACTGCCAATCAATGGCCGAAGTCAACACTGCTCTGCAGAGAGGACTGCCAATCAATGGCCGAAGTCAACACCACTCACAAGGCACTCTGGACGGAAGACCTGATCTTCTGCCGTGGGCTGTCTAAGGTCTTCCCAGAGGAGCCTAGTGTGTAATGCGACCTCAGAACTGAAACTACAGGGTGGCACTCTGAAGAACCACTTTTAATTACAAAGAAAGCCTGTTCTCCACTGATATAAATGATTGATTATACTGTCAGTTCCTCACCTGGTTACAGGATGTTTCCGGAATAAAATTACTCATCTTCATCACTCCCGCCCAATGAAAAAGGCCGGAAATTTGTGAAATTTCAGTGAAAGGGAGGTTGCTAGGAGGAAGGGATCCAAGGGCAGGGTGGGACACTCACTAAAGAGAAAACCTGGGGGAAATACAATGGCCATGGAAGGTGATTCTCCACATCCATCCAACAATCCAGGACGTCTGTGAGCCCAACTCCAAACCAGCGCACGTGCACAGAAGGCACGTGAGGACGAGCACAGGCCCAAACTGCAGAATCTCCTAGTCTCAGACACAAGTCTTCCATAATTTGACAGTAACTCCCCAGACAGAAAATCTGCAAAAATATACGACTCTGCACGTCACACCAGGGCAAAATGAGTGACCTGTGATGGGGTAGTGAACCTGGAGACGCCACTACAACTCATCTGCGCCTCTGATCTGTGGTGTCTCCAAGGGCAGCATGGTGGGCCACAGAGCCAAGGGCTGCCTGGCACCACCCGTGTCCCAGCATGGCTGCTGTGGTTACGACAGAGGACCTGGGTGAGTCACTAGCCCTGGAGCTCCCAGGCTAGCAGCTCTGGGTTTTAAATACCATAAGCACCCACTGCCAAGAGCTGCCCCGAGCTTCCAGCTGAGGAGAGGGTGCAGATCACACTCACAATGGACCCCACCCACACACTGAGCAGATCCACCACGGCAGAGGAAGCCAGACTCACGTGAGCGGAATAGTGTTAGGTTTTGATTGTCTTCTGCTTTTCAGGGCCCGTAGTCTGTCGCCTTGCGTCACTCCGTTGATGTCGTCGTCATCGCTGTACTGTGTAAGCACAAAAACACGGAGCTGACGACTGAGGTCACACTGACTGATGATGCAGAAAAGCACGGCGGCTACTTATCCAGACTCACACGCACGCGCACTGCAAGCTGCTGCTCAACTTTTAAAACATGCCTCTCTTTTCAAAATCAAACTAGTCACATTTCAAGACAAGCAAGGCTGACGCTCACAGGCACACACCCGACAGCCTCTGGTGACAAAGCTTAGGACAGAGGAGCAGCACCGTGGGTGTTCAGTTTGGGAATCACTCTTCATAAAATTTCACCAGCACTCAGGACACTTAGCACTGCCGCCCACTCAACTCGGTTCTCTAAAGTCCTCTGAGAACAATGGTTCCCTGGGTCGGCAGTCGGGAGAGGAGGAGCCGGGACTGACCGGGCCCATCTAAGGACCTCGAACCAATTCACAACGCACAGGCTGTCCTGGCTCTGCGAGGACCGTGCTCCTCGGGAGGCTCGTGTGAAGAACTGTGTGACGACAGCCCCTCGAGTGGCAGCAGGAGCTTTATTATTAAGAATGGCAAGCACTTCGCTATGGTGACTGCTTTCTCCACGGCCCTACAAGGCTCTCAACAGCACGTAAAGCAACGACAACAGCGCGCCGGGGGCGGCTCGGTTACCGGTTCAGGCTCCTGCTTGTCTTGGTTCTCCACACCGTTTATTGAAATGTCATCCACGCCCGAGAGGAGTCTAGAGAAGGCGGCGGCTGCCCGGCGTGCTCCGTTCTCCTGCCCCCGTAACTTTTGCCGGAAATAGTCCCCTTCCAGCCAGAGGCTCGCCTGTTTCCTACAGCAGTCAAGCAACAAAACACAGCTTTCCAGAAAGATCCACAAATGACACTTTCCCACCGGACTCTTCATGCTAGAAACTAATGAAAATGCCACTTTCCATCAGCCTCCAGTCCCTGCGTCCCCCGAGCATGACCAAAGTGTCCCTCTACTTACATGACCAGAAACTGCTGCTGAGGCCCGATGACCGAGCCGGGCCTGCAGATGCGGACCCATGCGATGGTCTCGGCAGCCGTCATCCTGTAATGCTTCATGATGTAGCAGGCTATCAGGGTGCCCGTGCGACCGAGGCCGGCTAGGAAAACAAACCAGCCATCAAACCTGGTCCTGTGGACTCCGGGACTTTCTGGGCAGGTAGAAAAAGTTCTAAGACTTCCCATGAACCTGCCTACCTCAACTGGTTCTCGAGGATGGTTACAGGCCGGAATCACTCGGGGGGCTTTAAGAAGACCGGGCCTGGTCTTGTGCTCAGGACTCAGATCTAATCGGCATACCCACAGCCTGGACACAGATTTTCTAAAATCCCTGGGATAACATGACGTGGAGCTGACACTGAGAATCATGTGATTTTCCATAAGGGTCATGTGTTTTGCCCAAGTCTTGCACTTACAACCACATCCAGTAGGAACTGAACTCAGGGCCCTGCAGCTACCAGGCCAGCACTCTGCCCCTAAGCTACAGCCCCCGATTTTCCCTTCTTTCCTCCTGTCCAGACTATGATCATGACATCCTGAGATGGCTAATGTCATGTGCCGTGTCTGCTTGGAAGGAGTTTCTGGATGGGTTTACCACTTAAATCAATGACCGTTCACTAAGCACACTGCCCTGCGTAGCGTGGGGGGCTTCCTCCACTCAGCCGAAGGAATGACAGAACACAAAGACCAGCCTCTGGAGCCATGTTCTCCTGCCAGCTGCCTGAGCACCACACCCAGGGCGCTCCTGGGTCTCCAAGGCTGACGGTCCGTCCTACAGATTTGGGATTCACCAGACTCCATATTCGTGTGAGCTGATTCCTTTTAATAAACACACACACCCTATTGCTTCTGTTTCCCGAGAGGATCCTAGTTAATACACCCGCGCATCAGGGAGTGGTGTGCCGCTGTAACAACACGCCACAAGGCAGACGTGGCTGGAGTGGGAATTACAGAGGCTCCGAGAGTTTTGAGGTATGTTACAAAAGCTGTGGGAGGAGGAGGGTGTGTGTGGCAAGCAGCAGAGCACTTAGCCCCGGCAAGCGCTTCGTTTGTTTGCCAACGCTGCTAAGAAAAAAAAGCAGCAGCCCAGGTTCCCTTGAAAGGACAATTGCTAGGAATGTGGATATTAAAGGTGATGCTGGGGCTGGGGACACACCTCAGGTGGCTGAGTGCCTGCCCTGCATGCACAAGGCACTGGGTTCAATCCCCAGCACCACCAAAAAAAAAAAAAGGTGATGCTGGTGCAATCTCAGATGGAAACCAGGACTGCAATCCTGGAAACTCGAGGAAAGTCAATCTTTAGGATTAAATGGCAAAACAGTGGCATTACACGCCAACGTGTTGCAGAGGGCAGGGTCTGCGAATGACAACCCTGCACATTTAGTAGAAATTTGTAAAAGAAGCTGAGAAGGTACTAACTGGTCTCTCCTTGATGGCTCTAGTTAAATGCAAAAATAAAGATGACAGAGGACTTGTTAAGCAATAAGGAACCAAAAACTAAAGACCCAGAAAATTCTCAGCCTATCCATATTGAAAAAAAAAAATGAGTATTTTCTAGAGAGAACATTCCAAAGGTGTGCAGGGCAATCACACCCTGAGGAGACTGCCAGGGACTTGATCAGCTTCAGGAGAAACCAAGAACACAGGAGGGCCAGCAGACACACAGCCAGTGCAGACTGAAGGAGACCCACCTGGTGAAGTGGCCAGGAGGAGGCTCAGATGCCCCCGAGCAGAGCTATAGGGTGCAGGAGAACCACATCTCATCCCTCGAGATAAGGGGAAGAATGACCCGAGGTCACAGGGCTGCCGCTGCCACCGCAGCCCAGAGCACATGGGCCTGGGCAAGGCCATCTGCAGAGGACAGGCCACCTCCACTTCCTCAGGGGCAAAGCCACCAACAATGGCCTCAGGGGTTAAGACCACCACCCAGGAGGGAGCCGAACACTGAGCTCAAGGGGACTAACTCCCAGCCTTAGATCAATGTGTTTGCCTCACTAGGTTCGGATTTGCTTGGGGGCCTTTCCTGGCTTCTCCCTTCTGGAAGAGGAATGTCCCCCTGCAACTCGTCTACCACGGCGTCTTGGGAGCACATAACCTGTCTGGTTTCCAGGACAATCTGTAGGCTAAGCAGACACTCCACTACTGAGCTACATCCCGGCCCCTCGATGACATTTTGAACTTGGAGCTGATGTCACATGGATGAGGACCCTGGGGCTGCTGTGTCAGTGAGTGAATTTTCAATGCACAGAGAAACAGATTCTGAGGGGCCAGAAAGCAGGACAGCACGAACTGAATGCACCCTAACTCAACATGCGTGTTGGTCTCCACTGCTCAAGGGACTATATTTGGAGGCAGGACCTTTCAAGAGAGAAATAAGGTTCAGGGAGGCCGAAAGGGAGGCACCTTTCCCTGCAAGAAAAAGGATGAGATCCAAGAAGCAGACACTGAGGAAAAGCCATGAGGAAACACAGGGAGGACGGCTCTCGGCATGTCAGGAAGAGGAAGCTTGCCAGAACCCAACCTGCGGGCTCTGGGGCCTCAAGCTGCGGCCTCCAACTTCAAGAAAATAAAGGTCTGTGGCTCCCAGGGTGTGGCTCCCTTATGGCAGCCCGTGAATCTCCGTCTCCATGGCACGTGCAGTCCTTGGTCAGCACTAGTATATAAAACCCTGGCCAGGTTTAGCCAGACCTCACTCGGGCTCCGCCTCACCAGTGCTGGCCACTCAGGCTGCGTGATTCTTTCTTGGTGGGGGGGCTAATCCTGTGCATTGTAGGACAGTGAGCAACCTCCCTATCTCCACCCACAAGAAAACAAGTGCCTCTTTCCAAGCAGTGAAAACTAAAAGAAAGGTCTCTGTATCATCGCCAGATGCTCCGGGAGAGGCCGGAGAACCCTGCTGAGAATAAACCCAACCGCATAAAAAGAGGAAATCACCAGTGTTGGATTTTGTCTGCTTGAGTGACTTTTTAAGGTAGAGGTAAAATACTTAACGTAAAGTTTCCCATTTCCCCCATTGCTGTCCCGATTTCATGTAGTTCTCTGTGTTCTCCTTGAGCTTATCGAGCATTTTTAAGACAACTGCTTCAGATTCTGACAGCTAATTCAGAGGCCAGCATTTCCTTACAGTGGGTTTCTTGGGACCATTTTAGTCCTTTTTACGTGTGCACCTCAGCAGCACTGTGCACACAGCGCGAGCCACCGTCTGCCTCCCCTGCCCCCAGCTACAGCCTGCCGTCGCTCACCATGGACGTGACTGCCCCAGTCGCTGAGTGGAATCAAAGCGTCCTCAGCCCACTCAGCACCGTGTCTGCAGGGCTCATCCACGTTGCAGTAGAACTCACCAGTCTCATTTTCAAGGCTGCTTAATATTCCACCGTGTGTTCCTCTACAACCTGCTTTGCTTCCACATTTTAACTACTAGGGACAGTGCCACTAGACAAACGGGTGTCCAAGTATCTGCTCTTGTCCCTGCCATTGGTTCTTTCAGGGCCCATGCCCAGGAGTGGGAAGGCTACACCATGTTACAATTCTACCTTTCATTTTTTAAGGACCTGCCACGCATCTTCCATAGCAGCCGCACCTCTCTCCATTGCCCCCACCAGTATAGGGGTCCTGGCATCTCCACTCCCGACACTTGCTTGGTTTGTTGTCTTCTGTGGTGGTGGGAGTGAATCATGGTATTTCATCCTGGCTGTGAACAGCTCCTTCCTAATAATCATCATAGCAAACAGCTTTGCATGCGCACACTGATCAGTTTTGTTTTTTTTTGGGGGGGGGGTACTGGGGAATGAACCCAGGGGTCTTTAACCACTGAGCCACATTCCCAGACCTTTTTTACTTTTATTTTGAGACAGAGTCTCAATAAGTTGCTTAGGGCCTCCCTAAGTTGCTGAGGCTGGCTTGGAATTTGCGATCCTCCTGCCTCAGCCTCCGGAGTCCCTGGGATTACAGGTGTGCACCACCGTACCTGGCATTCTTATATCATCTTTGGAGAAAATGTGTAAGTCCTTCCCCCGATTTGTCTGTTTTTGCTACAGTTGAGTTTTTGGAATTCTGTGTATTTGGGGTATTAATCCCTTATCAGATTTGTGACTTACAGTATTTTCGGCCACTCTATGGGTTGCCATTCTCCTCTGTTGATAGTATCCTCAGATGTACAAATGTTTTATCAGATACGGGAGGCCAAGGCATGAGGACTGCAAATTCAGAGCCAGCCTCAGCAACTTAGCAAGACCCTTTCCTAAAATAGTTATGATGGAGCCAATTTATCTATTTTGTTGTGTGTTTTTAGCATCATACCCTCAGAATCAATACCAAATCTAAGGTCATGAAAGTGTTTTCCCCATATTTTCTTCTAGGAGCTTCAGGCAGTGTTAGGTCACATGTGCAGGTCTCTGATGCATCCAGAACTGTGTGTATATGGGGTTATGTGAGGGTCCGATTGCCTTCTTCTGCATGTGGATATCGAGTTTTCTGAGCACCACTGTTGAAACGCCTGCCTACTCCCCACTGAGCAGTTACAGCACCTGTTAAATCATTTGACTGTACACGTGGACTCATTTTCAGTACAAATTTTTCTATTTCTGTGAAAAGTGCTAGGATTTTAGAGATCACGCTGAATCTGTACATTCCTTTGGGTAGTACTGATCTGTTGAAGATATTACATCATCCAACCCACAAACATGTGATACCTTCCCACTGATCTAAGTCTTCTTTAACTTCAAAAATACTTTGTATAGTCGGGCGTGGTGGCGCACACCTGTAATCCAAGCGACTTGGGAGGCTGAGTCAGGAGGATCACGACTTCAAAGCCAGCCTCAGCAACTTAGCAAGGCCCTTAGCAACTCAATGAGACCCTGTCTCTAAATAAAATACAAAATAGGGCTGGGGATGTGGCTCAGTGGCCGAGTGTCCCTGAGTTCAATCCCTGGTTCCAAAAAAAAAAAAAAACACTTTGTACAAATCTTTCATCTCGGTTAATTCCTGAGTATTTTATTATTTTTGATGCTAATATAAATGGAATTGCTTTAATTCCTTCTGATCGTTTCTTGTTGGGTCACCGAGACACAACCGATTTTTACCTATTGAGTTTGCATCCTGCTACTGTGCCGAACTCATTTGTTAGTTCTTTTAAGGTTTTCTAATATAATTCTTGGGTATTCTGCATTTATATAAATCATTATCACCCAGAGTTTTATTTCTTCCTTTTCAATTTGAATGCCTTTTCTTTTTCTTTCTTTTTTCCTCTAAATTGCTCTGGCTAGAATTTCCAACACTATGTTGAACACAAATTGTTTCTGAACTTCGAGGAAAAGGTTTCAGTCTTTCACCACTGAGTCTGATGGTAGCTGTGGGCTTTTCGAAAAACACATGGTTTTTATCATGTTGAGGTGGTTTCTGTCTATCACTAGTCTGTATCCAGCATGTTTATCACAAATATTTTGCCCAAGATTTTTTTTTTTAAATACTGTGGATTGAACCCAGGGGCACTTAACCACTGGGCCACATCCCCAGCCCTTTTTGTATTTTATTTAAAGACAGAGTCTCGCTGAGTTGCTTAGGACCTCACTAGGTTGCTGAGATTGGCTTTGTGCCACGATCATCCTGCCTCAGCCTTCTGAGCCTCTGGGATTACAGGCGTGTGCCACCACACCCAGCCCCAGATGTCTTTTCTGCCTCGGTTGAGATGAGCATTACATTGACCTTCAGATGCTGAACTCCCCTTGTAATCCTGGGATACATACCACTTCACCATGGTGGATGATTCCCTCAGGATGCTACAGAGCTCAGTTTGTAGCACGTTGTTCAGAATTTGCAAGGGATGCTGATCTAGTCCACTTTTCTTACAACAGCCTTGTCTGTTTCTGGTTTTCGGGTGATGCACGCCTTACACAATGACTCACCATGTGCTGGCATGTCGGCACCCTCTGGGTTACTGAGTCCATCTCCTTTTTCTCTAGGGGCCCATTCAGACTTTCCACTCATTGTGACTCAAAGTTAGGTTTTGGGTTTCTAGGAATGGGTCCATGTCACTTGGATTATCCTGCTGTTGTCCAATGACTGTTCAGAGTACTCTCTTATTGTCCTTTCATTCCTGTAGAATCGGTAGTAAGGTCCCCACTTTCGTTTCTGATTTTAGTAATTTGAAGTTTTTTTCATCAAGCTAAAGGATTGTGAATTGTGTTTATGTTTTTAAAGAACCAAACCTGAGTTTTGTTGAATTTTGTAGTTTTTCCACTGCCTATTTCGTAAGCTCTAACATTTATATTAATTACAAGTTATAGTACTGAGCCGGCTTGGTGACACCCACCTGTAATCCCAGTGACTCAGGAGGCTGAGGCAGGAGGATCGACAGTTCAGGGACAGCCTCAGCAACTGAGCAAAACCCTGTTTCAAGGTAAAAAATGAAAAGGCTGGGAGAGTGCCTCTGGGTTCAATCCCAGGTACCAAAAGGGTGGAAAAAAGTTGCAGTAATGATTGTTTTACAAGTTGCCGGAAGTTGCACTTATTTACCTTCACCAGATACTTCTTCACCTGGCTTCAAGTTACTGCCAAGTGTCCTTTCCTTGCCACTTGCTAAAGGATGCTCTTCGGCATGTCTCGTAGGACAAGTCTCACACAAGTCTCGCGGCAGCACACTCGCTCGGGATCTGATTACCGGGATGTCTTCATTTCTCCCTCATATTGGGGGGTTTTGCTGGCTACGGGAGAGCCATGGGACCCTGGCTGCTGGTGGGCTTCTCCCTTCGGCACTCTGACTCCGTCAACTCGCTGCCTCTGGCTTCCAAGGTTCTGAAGACATGCTGTCCCCTCTCCTGTGAGGAGTCACTTCTCTCTTGCTGCTTTCAAGGCACTGTCTGTGTCTGGCTTTAGGCAATCTGATGACAATGTCTCCGTGTGAGTGTCTGGGTCTGTCCTGTGGGGGGTCCGCTGGGCTCGCTGATGTGCATACTTGTGTCTTTCATCGAATCTGGGCTGTCTTCTCTTCCTCTCCTCCTGCTGCCTCTGGAGCTCCACTGCCCACGCCTGGTCAGCCTGGCGACACCCAACGGTCCCGCAGATCCCTTTCCCTGCTTGTCACCCTTTCTGTTCTGTTCCTCTGAATCAGTATTTTCTCACGGTGCTATTTTTTCTTCCCACACTTTTAACTGGAGCATCACACATCACAGTTGTAGATACCGATGGGATTTGCTGTTACGTGTTCACACATGCACACTACACAACATGACAATGTAACTTGGCCACTGTCACTCCCCAGCACTCCCCCTCCCTCCTGGGGTCCCTTTCCTCTGCTGATCTCCCTTCGATTTCCATGACATCCCCTCTTAGCTTCCTCTTGACCTTCTGAGTCTATCATGGTTCTATTTTTATAATCACTAATTCTTTACTTGTTGCCTCAAATCTACTTTGGAATTCCTCCAGTAAAATTTTCATTTCAGTTTTGATACATTTCATTTCCAGAATTTCTTTCTGGTTTCCTTCCACTTTCTACATTTTTTAATTAATATGTCATTTTTTAATTAATACATCATTTTCTTGACATTTTCCTTTCACTCTTTGGGCATCATCTAAATAGTGGTTATAAAATACTTGCCTAGTAAACCCACTGTCACATCTTTCTTGGGGACAGTTTCTGTTCACTCATTTTTCCCTTTGAATTGACTACAGTTTTCTGTTTTCTTTGAATGCCTGAGAATTTTTCCCTGGAAACCAAACATCTGAATATCATCACACTACAAATACAGTGGTGTCGGAGTGCAGAGTGTGCTGGGCTCCCCCCAGTGTTGGATTTTTCTTAACAATCATATATCCCCTGTCTAATTAGCAGCTAATATGGGCAGACTGGAATACACCCTAGCGTATTCACATAATGTATTACTCCACGGTCATTCGTTTGGAAAATATGAAGCACCAGGCACTGTGACAGTGCTGGGAACACAGGCCTGTGTGGCCTCCGTGAGACCAGCGCTGCTGAGAACCTGCTGTGCCCCATCACCCAGAACTGGCCAGACCACGGGCACCCAGCAGACAGCTGGGGAAGGAATGAAGGCCCTTCGCTGTGCTGAGCCTCTGCAGGCTCGCTTCCGAAAATAATTCACTGGACTTTTCCTATGCAACCTCCAGGGTTTCCAGAGCCTTGTTTTAAAAATAAAGGCAGCTCCAGGCGCCCTGGCACGGACCCCTGGGGCGCTGCGATGGGCACAGGCACGCCCGCACACCAGCTCTCACACCGGGCCTACCTTTACAGTGCACGGCGACGGCGCCCTCCGCACTCTCACAGACATCCAGGAACTCCTTGACGATGGCGTCGGCTGGGGTGCTACCATCAGCAAAGAAAAGGTCATGGTGATCGAAACCAGCATCCGTAAAGCGTTTGGCATCATACATCTTTTTATTCAGACGGATAATGGTGGTGACATTGTGAGTCTTAAAATATGGAATGTAAGTCTCAGGAGAATGTTGGTGGTAACCTAGTAAAGAAACGCACCAGACCTTGTAAAACGCAGGAGGAAAACAACCAACAGTAGTTTCACCTATAACTGGGTGGAAACAGTAGCTGGACTGGGGATTGAATACCAATTTCATTCTAACTGTAAAAAACAGAATAAAACCAGTTAAAATCCAGGCAGAACAATGAATTCAAATGACCAAGTACACTTAAATAATAAGAACCCAGTCAAGCTCAGTTTAACGTTTTGGTCTCCTTCCAAGGAGACTGCAGAATGGACATTTCTATCTGCTGGTCCCACGGGTTGGCATACCACTTTCAAGTCTGGATCTTGCGTGAGGTCCACAGAAGGCGATAAAGCGGTCTGGTATTATCCAGTTTAAATCTCCATTTTCTGCTCTCTGCAAAGGGAAGACCAGCACAGTTCACTTGTGGACTCACTCTCCTCCCCACCTCCCTGCTCACTACGGCGACATCCAGGGAAGACACCAGCTGGTGTTTGAGCGTTTGGCTTACCTAAATAGAGAAAATACATTTTACTATGAATGTCTAATTTTACAGGGAGGGACAAGCACAAAAAAGGAAGTGCATGATTTTATTACACCCCCAGCAGTCCCCGGTGAACTGCTACCACAGACAAAGATAAAGTCGGACTTACTGAGTCCCACAATATGCTTTTTACATCTTTGGTACATCACTGCAAGAACCGATTATCATTATTAACCTAATTCATCAATTTAAACACTTATTCTTAAGAATTCTGAGTAACAGAGATCTTAGAATTTGTGGATGTTTATTCGAGGATTCTAGTATGAATGCATGAAGTGCCTCTCTGTTATCTGAGGGTTTGAGGCTCAAAATAGCTACAGTAGGAGTAATCCAGCCGCTTGGGAGGCTAAGGCAGGAGGAGTATGAGTTCAAAGCCAGCCTCAGCACCTTGGCAGGGCCCTAAGCAATTCAGCAAGACCCTGTCTCTAAAAAAAGCTTAAAAAGGGCTGGGGATGTGGCTCAGTGGTTAAGCGTCCCTGGGCTCAATCCCTGATACCAAAATAAATAAATAAATTTAAAAACCAAAAAAACAAAAAACAAACCACGGCAGGAAAAAAGAACCAGAGTCTCCAAATGCTCCTGCCCCAAACAGGCCTCAGCACATGCCTTACTCATTACCCACAAGGAGGATGGAACCTTAAAAATCAAACTACTTAAAATCCCCCCACCAGTACCAGGGATTGAACTTGGGTGCTTACCACTGAGCCATGTACACAACCCTCATTTTTGAGACAGGGTATCACTAAATTGCTCAAGGCTTCAATAAGTTGCTGAGGCTGGCCTCAAACTTGTGATCCCACCGTCTCGGCATCCTGGGTCATGGGAATTGCAGGCATGTGCTACTACACCAGGTTCAACCTTTTAAGTCTTTTTTTTTTTTCCTTTTAAATACTGTTTTAGAAAATGCAGACAGTATCTGTGGGGTTTTTGCCTGCCTGCTGCCCCCCACCCTCTCTTCATTTTTGTTTAGACTGTTGGTAGGGCTGAAGCTAGTACCCCAGCTCCTCTGCAGCCTGGAGAATCAAGTCTGGCCAGAAGCCCCCACACCCCTCCTGCAGAACACAGGCTGGTGCGGGACGGCACCTGGTAGGGGTCAGGCCCATGGGAGGCACTCCTGGTCCTTGCTGGAGCCGAGTACTCTCTCTCTGGAGTGTGCTGAGCTGGCAGGTGAGGCTGAGGGGTCATCCTGACCACCGCAGAGGGCTGGCCTGAGAACCACGCCACTTCAGTCCCACTCTGGGTGTCTGATACCGGGTCAGGGGAAGCTTGAGCACCAGAGCACCTGCTCTTGGGTTCCTCACTTAGGGGACCCAGGACAATCTCCCCCCTCACTTAAGCCACTAGGTTTACTTTCTGTACCTTGCAAGACGAGCATCCTGACAATACAAACAAGAGGTGACATTTCTCAGACGAACCTAGATGTGTGTTGACCATTTATCTCTTCACACCCCATGCAAGGGCTTCATAGACTTTATCTCACCCTGTCAGTATATGGAAGTCATACCCTAAATGTTTTTTTTTGAACCAGGGATTGAACTCAGGGACACTCGGCCACTGAGCCACATCCCCAGCCCTAAACACACCACTAAGCACACACACACACACAACCACTAAGCACACACCACCACTAAGCACACACACACACCACTAAGCACACACCACCAAGCACACACACACACACACACACATCACTAAGCACACACCACCAAGCACACACACACACACACCACCAAGCACACACACACACACACACACACACATCACTAAGCACACACCACCACTAAGCACACACACACACACACACACCACTAAGCACACACACACACACCCCCACTACGCCCCAGGGCTGGAGAAGCAGGGCAGGGCGAGGGCATGAGGACGGCCTGTGCACCCACCAACCATCCTGAATTCTTTTCCCGAGGGGTTTTACCACCCCTGCACACAGATGCCTAAGAGTCGGAAACGGAAAGTGGGGGTTGTGTCAGCGCGGGCTCTCGGCTGTGAGCGGAGCGCTCTGGGGCTGAGGGGCATGCGCTGGGCGATGGAAACACACTGAGGACAGGCAGCGTCCTCACTGACCCGCAGCAGCCACAATGCGCACTGAGCACCCTGCACCCGAACGAGCACCCTGCACCCGAACAAGCACCCTGCACTGAACGGCACAGAGTTTGCCCCTTACAGCACAGGGGGGGGGGGGGGGGGGCAACATTACCCTTGGAAACTCACTTCGTAGTGCTCGTACTCCTCAAGGTCAAACGTGTTGAAATTTAAGAAGCCATACTGCATTGCCTGAAATCCAAAAGAAAGTTTTTAGGGACAAAGATGCAAATAAGGAAACAGTTTCCTATTGCTGCAGAGGTACCCCAGAAAAGTGCAGAGGTACCCCAGAAAAGTGCTGGCACATCTGGATTACCTTC
Organism: Glaucomys volans; assembly: GCA_020662805.1. Lineage (NCBI taxonomy): Eukaryota > Metazoa > Chordata > Mammalia > Rodentia > Sciuridae > Glaucomys > Glaucomys volans. The sequence goes on from JAJEJO010004034.1 coordinate 179,172, forward strand.
CACTCGACAGTTTGCAAACGAAGTGCGGGTATGCCTTCCAAATGCTTCTGTTTCTGGAAATTACTCAGAAAAAGGTTTAACGAAACAGGATGTTTAACATTTTCATTCACCACAGATCCTACCACACACAGGGAAATAACCACGCCTTCAAAGTAACCTGACCACTTTTTAGATCCACCCAGCCTCGGCAGAAGGTTAGGAAATCCAGAGCAGAAATACCGCTCAACCCAAAGGCCTCTAAATAACTACGACCGAGCAAGAAACCCCGGCCGCCGCACCCCAAACAGAGCCCCGCACCCCACCTTCACCCGCAAACTCGAGTCTTCTTAGAGACCAGTGTTCCCTATGCCTCAGGCAGCCCTAAATAATTTTTTGAGCAAAAAAATTATTCTTTCCATAAGAAGAAAACTAAATTTTCTGCCCTATCCTGTAACCTCACTTAGGCAGAGCCCACTAAGCACCACAGGCAGAGCAGGTACTTCCTGAGACAGAGCTGGAACCGGAGCGGGAGGGCCTCCTGCAGCGTCCTCCCAGCTCCCTGACAGCTGGGCCACATGGCACCCGAGCAAGGCGACTGATTCAGAAGGGCAACAACTGCAAACCTGGTCCTCACACCCAACATGCTGAAATACCCACGCAAAATAAGGAGGCTCGAACACCCACCCAAAAGCCCTTGCTTTATACAACAGTCCTAGCGGCCCCCACTCAACAGCAGTGACCACGCCCCAGGACCCCAGCTTCGATTCCTGCGGATGCGGTGCCTTCCCGAGGTCATGCACTATGAGCAAGTTTGATTTAGAAATCAGGCACAATAAGAGCTGAGCAATAACCAAGAAAAACAGAGCAATTATACTGCACTAAAAGTTATTTGAAATTTATGCATTATTTATTTCTGCAATTTCCATTTAATATTTTCAGATTGTAACTGATCATGGGACATGAAACCAAGGCTAAGTGGTACTACTATATTTAAGTATTAAATTCAAGACCAAATCATGATGAATTTTCCTTTCTTGAATTTAATACATTTATATATTTAATATATTTCATGATATTTGGACTAGAGATCTTCCTAAAGGAGTGACACAGTAAAATGCAGTTTAGGGGTGGGGGGTGAACTCAGCAGTTAGCACCTACAGGCCCCGGGTTCAACCCCCTGCACAGCCCCCTCCTAAATGAAGTTTACAGGCAATTCTTATTTTTCTTTGAGTTGTTTTTTTTTCTTTTTTGGTGGTGCTAGGGATCAAACCCAGAGTTTCACACATGCTAGGCAAGCACTCTACCACTATGTTACACCCCCAGTTCCTTCCTTTAAATTTTATAAGGTAATCCTAGAAGTAGCACGAAAATCAAAGCACAATTACACTGATGCTTCATACACACGGTAATGTTCAAGATCAGTCACAAATGAAAAATGGTTAAACTGAAACTCAGACCTGTTAACCCCTGAATAAAACTAAATATTGTGTAAAAAGGAAATCTTTGGCCTATCACCCTGGCTTATAAGACTCAGGTGCAATACAGATTAAACAAAAATAAAAACAAAGTCAATAAATAAAGATAAACTGCTCCAGTGTTAGAGTAGATGTGCTCCAGGCCCCTGGAAGTTCCCGTCTTCCTTTAAAAGGGGAATGTGGCTGCCTACATCAGCTATCTCCTGGGCCCAGCTGGCTGGGACTCCAACCACGGTGAGAAGCTGTCGTTCCCACCTGTGCCGACACCTGCCTAACTGGGGCCTCGTGCAGCTGGCTCAGAGCGGCTCAGAGCTGGCGGCAGCCACACAGACAACTCCACACCCCAGAGTCACCGACTACAATCCAGAAGTCACACCCACACATCACTGCTTGATCCAGGAAAAAGGAGGATGGGCATCACACCCTGGATTCAATGCCAATTAGTCTTCTCATTTGAAGACACAACTTCCACCAAGATTCCCAGGAAGTCTGCTTCATTACACCAGGAGGCAAACCTCGTTCCTCCTCCTCCTGAAAAACCAAGTCACGTGAACTTGAGCTACTGTCCAAAGTTTCTTTTATCCGCAGCAACCGACTGACCATTCTAGACTCCCAGGTGTCCCACAGCCAATCGATGTGATTCCACCAGGCCTGGTGCTGCAACAGCCCCGCTGACTTACAACGTGACGGGAACGTGTCCCCTGGACACAGACACACTAATACACAGCACCTAATACACAGTTATTTGAAAACAGTTTGGGGATGTGGTTCTCTTGTTTTGTTGGGTTTTGGAGTGCTGAGGACTGAACCCCGGGCCTCATATGCTAAGCACATGCTCTTCCACTGAACTCGCCATCCCCACCCCAAAACCATCTTATCGAAGGAACAGTCACCCAGTTTGTTTTATATAAAACCTTGTAAACTAACAGGCTATTCAAACTCCTATGTTGAACCCAAAATTGAACACCTGAAAAAACAAAATCTGTTTCCGTTGCTGTACCACAGTGATGTTTTCGTAAAATAGTATTAATGAGAATCAGACATAAAATACACAAATAAAAGTGAATTTGGAACTTGTCATCTATTTACTTAATGTTCCTTCAAGTTACAACAAACTCAAAACTAATTCTGGATCTAGAACATAATTACTGAACTGTCTCTTACTATTCCTTTTTTAAAACTTTTTTCTTTGTTCTGTTGTTTTGGGGCTGCGGAGGATCAAACCCAGGGCCTTGTGCCTGCCTGGCAAACACTCTAACACTGAGCTGTACCCCCAGCCCTTATATCCTGTTTTTAAGTGGCTTTCCCCCCAAATCTTGCACAAAAGCACTCAAATTCAGAACAAACCATCTCCTGGATTGGTGTCGTTCTGATGTTAGCTGGAAAATGGAGTAACTCTGACATAGTACACATCCCACAAAAATCTCAAATAGAAGAATCCCTGGGGAAGAAGACCAGGTCACCCTCGAACACAGCCCTGGGAGCACAGAGTCACTCACCTTCTTCACTGCATGAAAACAGTCGAGAAGGGTAATGTAGAAATTGCAACTTCCATAGGCAGCATCTCTGAAATTCCAAAAGTATTAAAATACATAACTCAGATAATTTTCTGTAATACACTTACCTCAAAACAAAGCAGATCAGAATTTAAAACCAAATATGTTTGACTGTTCAAACGGCCTCTCTGGATGGCTTTTGGGTTGAGAGCTGAGTTCCTTCTATGAATTGAAACAAGCAACTCTACTCTTCCTCACAAACGGGCAGGGCATCTGAACTTTTTCTTAAAACTGGAAAACACCTTATCAAATTATTATCAGAAAAGATTGCCTTTCTATGCCAAATCACGCGTGTGTCTAAATATGTACTGGTGTCTGTGCATGTGTCTCTCAGTAGAAAGAAATACTGAGAAGTTAAGGCAATACCTGAAATATGGGTGCAAGCTTGCAAGCACTTTGTTGCTATCACAATGTAAGGACTTTTAACGATTTAACTAGATGACTTCCTTCTGATTCTGAAGGGACAATAAAACCACAGAACAAAGGTGCCCACTCCTTTTGGGGGAAACACTTTACTCTTAGGAAAGTGCTTACAACAGCTGACAGAAGCTCTGTCAGTCACCGTGCTGACACACAGCAGTGATCTGACCACAGCATCTCCACATCAGCCAAGATTTTACCCAGAAAAACAAAGTGCCCTCCTATCTGCTTGCTGTTCAGTTACCCTGAGCTATTAAAACATGAACACTTTTGAAATTAGTCAAGATAAAAATTTAATTGTGATCTTTCTGGGTTTGCCAAACGACAGGCCTATCAGGATAGCTCTCACCTGGGCCCTAGCTGGAATCCGGGTGCTAACACAGCCCTCATTGATTGCCCACCTTGGTTGGGTTTCAAACAAGTACTACTAACCTGAAAACCTAAACTGAAATATTCCCCTGAGTATTGGGGATTGAACCCTGGGACTCTTGAGCACTAAGCTACATTCCCAGTCCTTCTGATTTTGAGACAGGGTCTTGCTAAGTTGGTGAAGCTGGCCTCAAACTTGTGATCCTCCTGCTTCAGCCTCCAGAGTAGCTGGAATTACAGATGTGTGGCACTTCACTCAGCCAACACATTAACTTTTAGCTCCTGTCCAAACCTTAAGGGACTGCTGATAGCAATATTAAATTAACAGTGAGGAAAACAAAGTGCATCTTTTTCAGTGAAAATATTTTAGATGTTATTGACCATTACTGAACTGGTTAGAATGACTGAATTGTTAGCCACCATAAGAACTAGATACAAGGTCTTAACGACACACCATTTTTGTTCTGTAAGGTTCTGAATTTAAGTTTCTCTTCCAAAAGTTATAACAGGTCTCTATCCAATGTCAAAGACACCTACTTCATCAATAACCTATCAGCTATATTCAGAAAGGAAAAAAACAAAAAGTTCCGAGGATATGGGTCTCTGTGGTCTCAGGCCAGCAGCTCGGGATCCTCCCACATTGTTAGAGAAGCAGTCCTCAGGCACAGGGACTCGGGAGACAAGGCCAGGCAGTTTGTTTTAAGAGGTCCTCCAGGCCACTGGCTCAGGCTTAGGAACCATGGACCAAGTACTTGATGGGGGAGGGCTCTGTCATGAAATAAGGAACACTTCAGACATAGAAGCTCAGGCAAGAAGACAAAGCTGCTTAGGGCAAGCCAAATCCAAATCATCAATGGGAACAGGGTGAATGCTTTCACTGCACCCCCAGACTTCGCCACATCTTCTCCGGTAACAACCAGTATTTTTTCTTAAACCACTGGCAGCTCTTCTCCTCCCGGTTAAAGGCCTGTTAATTCAAGTCCTGGTAATGCCCTGATACAGGGGGTGTCTGTCTGTCTGTGTTTCTTTCTTTCTGAGAACCTCCCTGGGGCAGCCCTGCTCTACCCAGGACATGTGGCTGAGCTCTGACCTGGGCTGCCCTGAGACTACCTCACACCCCACGGCAGCGGCAAGGTCTTCTCCGGCTCGTGTTATTTCCTGAACACCATCCACTCTACACATCTCCTTCCTCGCCCCCCCAAGCAGGTGGCCTCCTGCAAGCAGGCAGAGGGCAGCTCTGAACCTGGACGTGGGCTTGCGGGAGCTATCATCAGCATTTATCAAACTTGGGAAAGCAGAGGAGATTTGACAAAGGGCTCGCTCACACACGGCAAAGCAACACCAAAAACTAGTTAAAAAACACCAGCTTCCGAAACAGCTTATGTTCCCAGGGCTGAAACTGCAAATGACCCCAAAACCATCAGAAGAAAACTAGGCAGGAGACAGGGCTGAGGATACAGTTCAGGGGCAGAGCGCTCACCCAGCACACTCACATCCGTGGGTTCAATCCCCAGAACCACACACACACACACACACACACACACACACACAAGCAAGCAGGAAGGAAAGACGAATCCCCCCGTGGCACACTCACAGTAGGGATGCTGTAAGGGCATGAACACAGGTGCCTGGCACAATGGATAAATCTTTGACATTATATCTTTGAAAGCCAGATTCCAGCTTCCCAGAAGGCACACAGAATGATTCCAGAAGTTCAAGGGAAGCCGAACTGGTGGTGACAGAAGGGATGGCCAGGGCTACTTGGGAGGTGACAGGGCAGCAGGACGGCATCTTCCAGGGTGGTGGCAGCATTCTGTATCCCGCCTGTGTGGCAGTCACACAGACCACCAGAACTGGGCTGTGCTCAACATTAGGATGAGTGTTGCTAAAAACTAGGTCCGTTATATACCACCCCACAAGGAGGGGAACGAACATCAATCACACGGCCCCGACACTGCACCAAGGGTGCTTATCCTGACGATGTCACTTAACCCTTTGGCCTCTGAGGGAGGTCTGTTTTCATTTCCATCTGCAATCCAGGAGGATGAGGCCCGAATCTGTCAAGGACCAGGAGAAGCAGAGCAGAGCCTTCGGTCCCCATCCGCCTGAGGTTCGCAGGCGAGCCATTGACAACCCCGCAATCCATCTCTCCAGGAAAGACAGCAGAGACCAGAAGAGAAAGAAACCCCCTGCCTGGGGTAGCTTGGTGGCAGAGCGCTGCCCAGCATGCACCAGGCCCTGGGTTCCAACCCAGCAACACACACCAAGCACCTGAGGAACCCCAAGAGCCACAGATGGCACCAAAGGACAGAAGCACCTGGCCTTCACGACACAGATCCCGAGGGAACCAGGAAACACCACTGTGCACGCTGCTTCTTTAATTAGATAAATATTTAATCCAATAAGAAATCACATGTAGAAACACTTCAAGCTCAGTAGTTAAAGAACTATGTTTAATTAAATCTAAACATCGTTACTGAACGTTTATTTGTTGTGAATTTGAATGCTACTCTTGCAAAAACTGTTAATACTTTGTTCCACTGATTCTTTACACTTGAAGTGGCAAAGATAAAAAGGATGTAAAGTGATCTCTTTCCAAGTATTATCAGGCTTTATTAATCCCGGCTGTGCTACTTTCTAATGAGAAAGTCCTGCAGAGCAGTAAAACGGGATGAAGCACCAAATTTTAATATTCTAAGTCCATTATAGGCTGATTCTTTTGCAAAGTACATAAAATATAAAATATAAAGAACGTATTGCATGCCCACAATGATACAGTAACCTTAGTTTTATCAAAAATGACTAGAAAAATGGAAGGGTTAAAAAAAATATTTTAAAACCCAAATTCTTCCATTACTTATTTCCACAGATCAAATATTACTAAATTACTATAAATGTCTCTAAAATCTAACTCTCAGTTTATTTCTCTCAGCACAGGGTGGTGACAGAAAGTTCAGAGACACTGGGGTCACTACACAGACCACACTTTGAGAAAGTAAATCAAGTTTCTGACCACCTCTGTCTAGAGATTCAAATTTTATAAAGCCTGAATGGCCGCCAGCTAACTCCTGTCGTGCAGAGAATCTCTGGCTGGTGATCCTGGACCAGAAGTAACTGGTTTCATTTCTCAGTGCCAAAGTTCAATGATTTTACACACAGAAATGGCAGTGGGCAACGTTTATTGTTTTTGGGGTTCGTACTGAAGAGAAAACCTTTTTCACATCAACAGTGTTTCATGAATCCTTGGCTTAAGATTATGTAAAAAATGTGCATTTACTCAGATTTCACGCCCCCTTGTGAACGTGAAGAATGCATTGTGAAGGATCACCATGATAAAGAAGAGGTCTGTGGAACAAAATTATCCCGATCAACAGGTGACCCACGAGCCACAAATACAAGCATTGCTTTCTTTCTTTTTTTTGTTAAGGAAACACATGGCTGCTGATTTATTACAGGCTGAAAAGATGGATGGTATGTGCTGGGGACAGTGAGCTCAACCCCGGCTTCTAACTTGCTAAATTACTAAAACAATCTTCCACCCAATCCATTACTGGGCTCTGAAGCCCGTCCCTACAAGTCTCTGCCAAGGAGTTAAGTTCATGGACTGCCTTGCGGAGTTATCTGAGGAGACTCTGCCTGTGGCTAGGGTGACCCAATCCAAAGCCCATCCTTAGCAATGTCAGATTCATAATCTTAGGTTTTCTTAAAGGAGGGATCAGGACTTTGAAATTGGGCATTCAAGGAAAGTGTGATAATAACCCTGAAATAATCAACAAATGTGTGAATGGAAACGCAAGACAACTATCAATGAAGTATGGAATTTTCAACCGAGTATGCAACAAGAAGAATTATTTCACACATTTATTATTCATTAAGCACCATACAGGGATTTAGATTATATAGCTAAACCAAGCATGTTGGTAAACGAGTGGAGAAACTTTTAGAATTTAATTTTATTTAAAGAAAACAAAAACCACAAGAAAAAACCTTTGCTTCAAGTACCTTTAAGACAACCACATGGTAAGCCTGAGAATGTCGCTGCTTTACGGAAAGGTATCACCATCTTCCCCTGGGCCCGGGGTTCCTCCATTAGCCACCTGGCCCCTGGTTCTGCTGTCTGTGTTTCTAGGGCGAGGGGGTCAGATTTTACCCACTAAGTTAACTCCTGGTTACTGGGCAATCTCAGCTTTGCTCGACTCCTCAGGAGCCACCTCAGGTCCTCAGTGATCACAGAGCCTCCCTCTTTTCATCAAGGCAGGAGGCCGGCTCCTCACTCCACCCAACACTTCCAGGGACACCTGGCAGTGACCTGAAGGGTTTCGGGTTTTGGTCACTGGAGTCAGGGTGGAGATGTCACCGTGGGCAGAGGCAAGGATGCAGCTTAACACCCTACAATGCACTCAGCATCCCATCAATCAATGCGTCACTGTGGAGACCCCCAGATCTGCCGGGTTTCTCGCACTCCCTTCGATGCTACCAGCCAGGTCTTTTTGCAGAAGCAACCACCAAGATATTCCTGGCAAGAATCTGATTAAATCAATCTATCACACCATTCTTATATTTACCTGAAAGGGATATAGGACGTATCTCCGAAGATTAATATTCTATATGCATCTTCTGGAGTTCTCCCCAAATATATAACCTACATTGGAAAAGAGAAGAAAAAGGCAATTTACTTCTCGATGAAGACATTGCCGACAAAGCTGTGCACAGGCCCTGCCCTGGGGCTGGGCTGGGTTCTCAGCCTTCGGGGGCACCTGAGCCACCAGGACCCCACCTGGGGATTCCTTATTTGTTTAAATCTGCCACAGCTGGCTTGAAACTTTGGAAACTCTTCATATTACAACCTTCTGTGCCAACAAGAATGCCATTGTAAAAACAGATTGCCAGGCTTTCCTGCACCTTCTTCCCGACCATCGGCTGAAGGGACCAATAAAGGGTGAGGGGAGGCTGGGTGAGCCACAAGGAGCCACCACAGCTGGACGAGACTGTACTCATCTTCACAGCGCTGGGGACTGAGCAAGGGCCTCACACAGCGTCCTCCCACTGAGCCACATGCGCAGCCCAGAACACAGACTTCCAACTGGCTTTTTCCACTGAGACCTGTGCTTACAACGCTGGCCAAGGACTACAGCCAACTGCACCATCTCCCTGCTCCCCGTCGCTGCTCTTGTCTTTGGAACTACGTCACATTTCAGCTGTCATCTGGAGAACACTCCCAGTATATTCTCTAGTATCTGAGGTTCATGGTTTCCCTGCATTCCCAACAGTTCCAGTTTTTCTGCCGTGACATTCATGGTGGGGCCATGAACAGGGTTTCTGGCCTGTGGCCCTTTTCCCTCGGCATTTCACATTGTTCCAGCGTCTTCTCGTTTCCAGCGCTGCTCAAGTATTCTGCTACTCTAATCCTCTCCTGCTTCTCCTCCTTACAGTCATGTGTTTGTTCTCGAACCCCCCAGTCCGGAGTCATCTCCATAACCTCCATTAAGTCTGCCTGGGACGTCATAACCTCACTGAACAGCGTTTTCAAGTCCTATGTGGGGGACGGGGACACACCTGCATTAGATTTGGCACTGTATCATTATCAAAATTGGATTCAATTCCAGATGACTTGGGGAAGGTACATTTTAAATTTTTTAAAAAGTCACCAGGTTAGGGCTGTAGCTCACAGAGCACACGCGGGCGCTCACAAGCCTGGTATTCATCACCAGCACAAATAAAGTAAAAAGGGAGCCAGTAAAAGTCAATTCAACCTTTCTATGTCTACTACTAGGCAGTTCATCAATTTTGTCTCAAGACTCATAAGGGGACTGTGGGTACAGATCTGTGGTAGAGCACCTGCCTAGTGTGCAAGAGGCCCTGGTCTGATGCCCAATACCACACACACACACACACACACACACACACTCATAAAACAAAAGTTTTCCCAGCAATTAACTAATGGACAGAATATGCAAACATTTATTTATCTACAGCAGCATAGGAACTGACAAAATGACCAACAGAAGATCAATTCCAAGAATAAAGGAACGCTTTGTTCATTCTTACGTAACAGCAAACACATTTTCAAGTTACAGTATTGACTCACCTAAGATGTCATTTACCAACCACAAGGACCATCTGTAATCCCATAATCTCACTTAGTAGCATATGGACTTATTTGTACACACATTACTTCACACTTTTCAGCAATCCATCAACTGACTTTCTATTTTATCATTATTTATTCAGTAAAATGGCTTACAATTATTTCATGAAAACAATATAGATTTTTAAAAATCCAACCTAATTTTTTGTTTTACTTTGTATTTTAATTCTTTCACTCTCTTCTCGTCTCCAATGTCTCCCATCTCTTCTAGGACTCGTCAGAGGCTGTCATTTGGATCTGGAAGGGCCTGTGTGTTATGGCTTGGCCCTTGGCTGGGCTCTCGGGAGGTGGTGGAGTCGTTTAGGAGGTGGGGCCTGTGGGAGGCCTGGGGTCCCTGGGGGAGTGCCTTGCAGGAGGATGGGGGACACGGCCTGTCTCTCCTCTCCACTTCTCAGCTCCGTGCTCCCAACCATGATGTGCTGCCTCACCACAGGCCCCCAAGCCGCAGGGCCACCAGCCCACGGCAGGAAACTGCAAACCCACGAGCCAAAATAAACACTCCCTCCCCGTGAGCTGACGAGCTCAGGTATTTGTGACAGTGACAGGAAGTTCACTGACATACCAGATACCGTCAGCAAACTCTCTCATCATTCTAGTTCAGGCCTTCCTAGCAAATCTCCTCCAAAAACACACCCGAAAAGCAAGTGGTAACTGGACAGAAGAATGGCATTTAAACAGATTTCCAGAAACAAAGTGGTCTGGCTAATGACAGAAGGTTTTAAACTTGACAGCGCTGAACTGAACTGCCAAACAAAACTCACTATCCACTAAGCACCGAAGAACAGCAAGCAGAAAGTGAACTTGCACAAAACAAAATCTTGTATCAAAATCCAGTTACCATCAAGCTGCCTCTAAACATAGCTGCTGTCACTGCTCTAGGTACCTGCCGTCCAGGCTGGGATATTAAAGGAGATAAGAGCTGAGACTTCAGTATTAGTGCTGGATTTTATGTGGATGTCTCTAACAATCCTTAGAAAACTACAGAATGCACTCTTATGTAATGGAAGGGCTTCCTCACAAATGCCAACTTCCCAGGGGACTCCCCAAGGATGTCTATTTTTGGCCATAGCATGGGAGTCCACGCAGCTCTGATTTGTTCTTTTAAAACTCCTGGAAAATAAATGTGCGTCAGCATTTGCTCCAATTTTCAACTGTGTTAGTCAGCTTTCCATCACTGTGACAAAATGCTGGAACTGATCAACTTATAAAGAAGAAAGGTTGGGGCTGGGGTTGCAGTTCAGTGGTAGAGTGCTTGCCTAGCACATGTGAGGCACTGGATTTAATCCACATGAAATAAAATAAAGGTATTGTGTCCATCTACAAGTAAAAAATGAAGGAGGAGGAGGAGGAAGAGGAAAAGGAGGAGGAAGGAGAATAACGAGAAGAAAGGTTTACTTTGGCTCACAGTCCTCAATGGTTCAGTCTGGCTGCTTGTCCCTGTTGTTCTAGCCTGTGGCGAGGCAGAACATCAGGGGGAAGCATATGATAAAGTCTGTCCACCTCGTGGTGGCCAGAAGGAAAGGCCCAATAGGAACCACCAGGGACTTCAAGGACGTGCCCCCAAATGTCCCCAGCACGCCCACCTCCCAACAGCACCACAGGTGGGGACCAAGACATCAATATACAGCCTTTACAAGACATTTCAGATCCAAACTATGGCAGCAGCCCAGTGTCCTTGCCCTTGGTGCAAAACGACCTTCAGTGGGTAAGTGGAAACGAAAAGTCCCATCCACGTTCTCAGTAGGATATGCTAATTAATCAAGGAAAAGGTGACCAGTTTCTTTTAGATGGACAGGTATTCCCTGATAACTTCACAGCTACCTGTACAGAAGAAAAAAAAAAAATCCCCTATTTTTAGATAACAAGGGGGTTTTGTTCATAGCTACCAAGTCATTGCAACCTTTATTGCTGATCACAAACATGCAAAACATGAATATACCAAAAAACAAACAAAATAAAAACAAAAACAAAGAAACTTCAGATGAGAATTTCTTCAGCATTATAAAACTTGTGATAAACAATCATGGAAAAAATTTTAAAACACTGGATTTCATCATGCTAAAAGAGCTTCTTCATTCACAGTGGAATTACCTGAACAAATAAAAAACCCTGAAAAACACACATCTACCTTGAAAACACAGGGCTGAGATGCATCATGTACAGACACAGAAACACAGCCAATGGGACCCAGGGAAATCCTCCAGAATTTTCCTAAATTTCTAAGACCTTCTCTCAAATTATGTAAGTTTCCCTTAAGCACCAATTTAAAATTCTTCCTACTCAAGACTGTGGTTCTTGGCTTTAATTACCAAAATGGCAATGGTGTAATTTCCTTGTAACTTTCAAAACAAAAATAGTCTCTAATACATTAAATAACTGTGGGTTAGTTTTGGAAAACAAATTCAAAAAACACCAGAACAATATATCTTTTCCCACCAGGGGAACCTAAATTCCTTTTGCTGAACTTTGAAAAACTATAATTTTAAAATCCACTTGGGGTTGAGCACAGGGGTGCATGCCTGTAATCCCGGCAACTTGGGAGGCCGAGGAAAGAGAATCACAAGGTCTTCAAGACCAGCCTGGTCAACTTAGCAAGACCCTGTCTCAAAATAAAATAAAAAGGGCTGGGAGTAGCTCAGTAGGTAGGCAGAGCACACCTGAGTTCAATCACCAGAACCCCCCATCCCCAAAAGGTTGGGAAATATTGCACACAAGGTACAATGAGATCAGACTGAAAGAAATCTACAGATTTGAGACCAAATCCACTTACAGAACTAGCAAAGGAATATTTGCTAACAATCTGCAATTTTTGCTTTTACGCCTACCTACTCATCTTCCCAATTCCAAAAGGCCTCCCAAGTGAAATTATTCTAAATGCATTATATAAAAAGAACCCTATTAAATGCTCCCGATAGTAACACAAAATCTCAGATCAGGAAACTCTCCTGGCAACTGGGACATCAGGCACTTCGCAAATTCTTCTGATACATGTCATCAGAAGCTGTGCATGTAGCCTGCATTTGAATTCCACAGCGTTCTTGAAACCATGAAACAACAAACTTTGACCAAAAGCGCTTTACCAGCTGTGCCAGCAGCTTCCAAGACCGCCCCAGAGAATCCCAAGCTTCCACCTCGGGTGGTCCCCTCCTACAGTGAAACCCATGTGGAAGGTGGCACCGGGGGCCTACTGCAGAAGCCACAGTCCAACCTGTCTTGCTCTGCTTGATCCCTCACACTGGGTACAGCAGGCCCATCATTCTGCAGGACACTCCTGTGGCCCAACACGTGGCACTGCCTTGCCAGGCATGTGAATAGGCCACCTGAGAAGTGGTCCCTCCAGTGACCACAGCCTAGGAGAGATCCAGGATTAGACCCACCCAAGTGAAGCCACTCCTGGAAACCTTGATCATGGAGAGCGTGCAAGAGAATCTTCGGTGCTATCTGAAGTCACTCCGTGCCAGGGAACCTGGCTAGACAACAGAACAGCTCGCTCTACAATGAGCAAGGAAGCCCTCCTTTCAGTCTGCAGAAGTGACAGACACGGAGATGTGGCTTCGTGAGCTGAGGCAAGGCCCGTACCTCGAGGACAAGGGAACTCTCCAAAGGTACAAAGAGCAACCTCGAAGGAAGAATCACACACTTTGCAGGGAGTTCTTACGAAACCGGGGTGTTCTTCCAGGTTGTGGCACAGATTCTTTTGTGCTGAACAAAACCACAGCTAGCTGGACGTGGTGGCTCGTGCTGAGAGCCCCAGCTCCTCAGAGCCTGAAGCAGGTCGATGGCTTGAACCAGGAGTTCAAGGCCAGCCTGGGTTACACAGTGAGACCCCATCTCTTCACAAAAACAGGAGAAGCATTTCTAGAACTTTCTATCACCTCCTTTTTAAAACCACAGTCTGCATGCTGCATGTCCCAGAGCTCTTGCGAGAACTTCTGACCTATGTTTCAAAGCCCTGTTCACTCGATGATGGACAGATGCAATCACTGGCTTGAAGAAAAGGGCCACAACTCGATCCTTTATCATTTCAATACTGACAGGCAAGGCCTCAGTAATAAAAACCCAGTCAGGCCCGGTTTCTTATTTCTATTCCTGTAGATGACATTTCGAAGCTTTATCTACATTCTCGGACAGCCGCTGGTACAATTTAAAAACCAAAACATCACACCAGTCATCACACCCAAGAGTTAAAAACAAAAGACACTGAAACCCCAACAACAAATGTGCAGCCTGAGAAGCCAGTGAACTATTTTCAAATATCTCTGTGGGTAAATGTCACAATGTTTGCCGTATTTAAAAACCCTTAAAACTATTTTCACGTCAGCCAGATGACAGGGTCTTTCCTATGCCAAGAATCTGACTGATGTAAAAAAAAAAAAAAAGGGCTTTCCAGACTACCACAGAATGTTGGTGAATCAGTGCAAGTTCACATTCAATGGCTGAAAGAAAAAAAGTAAGCAGGGGGAAGAATATACATAACAAACAACACAATAAAAAGTAAAATCACTTGCATAGCTCCTACACAAATACGGTCAAGAAAAACGCCCTAAATCACCTTTAAAGTACTCAGATGGAGCTGGGCACAGTGGGGCATGCCTGTTGTCCTAGGACTTGGGAGGCTGAGGCAGGAGGCTTGAAAGTTCAGGGCCAGCCTCAGCAAATTCCTAAGATCTTGTCTCAAAATAAAAAGAGCTGGGGATGAGACTCAGTGGTTAAGCACCCCAAGGTGCAACCCCTGGTTCAAAAAAAAAAAAAGTTAATCAGATGTCCTTACATTTCAAAAATGTTTAACTTACCGAATTACTTGTCTTTGTATATGCATGCTGGGGGCGGGCATGGGGTGCTCGGGGCACAGGAGGGGAACTGGAGTGGAAGCAGCACACAGGTGCGGAGGCAGCACAGCTAACAAGGAGCGCGCCACCCGAGGTGTAAGAGCACCTGGCCGCCCTGTTCTGAGGAGCGGGGCATTTTTAAATAACAAAGTGAAAATCTTGATTTTCTTTTTTTAGAAGCTCTTCTAATTTCTAAATGGGCAGGGCGGGGTGGGGATCCCCCATGAGTCAAGAGTGGAGCAGTGGAGGCGACTCGCCTGCGCTCCGCAGGGCCCTCCTGTCACTGTCGGAGGAGGGCACAGACAAGAACCCACCCTGAACAGGCGGGAAGCCGGTGTCAGGAGCGCCTGTCACCTCTGCACCCAGGTCACAGGGGGCCCGGGCCCCCTCCTCCATGCCGCCCAGCAAGCACCCGGGCAGCCGGGGCCAAAAGGGAAGCGAGGTCAGGCGAGGCCGCAGCTGCCGCTCGCAGTGTGGCCTGGGGCTGTGCCCCGCGTGCCTGGCACAACCACCCAGAAGAGGGTCTGCAGGGACGCTGTCCCCCAAGCCCTGGCTGCCCCGCCAGGCACGGGAGTGGCTGCTAAACCCCGCCCCTCCGGCTCCCCGCCCCTCCCCCGCAGCCACCTGCCCAGCACCGACTATTCTAAAGTAATTAAATCCTTTCAAAAGCGGACCACAGGTTCAAAGATCATCATTAACTAATGACGGAAGTCCCTGGGCTGCCGTCCGGAGGCAAGCTCAAAGGCAATGCAGCCTGGCTTTACCTGCAGACTGCGGAGTTAATAGACTCGGAATTCAACTAGCATCATCACTTCCCATAGAAATGTTTGCAAGGCAAGTCATTCCAAAGGCTATAAAAACTGCTAAAACTTAAAAAAAAATCATAGTAATACATTTTGACCAGTGAACCTACATGTTACTACCATAATTACCTCTACCGAAGTCATCCATCAGCCACCACGCAGGGGCAAACGTGCGACCACGTGCCAACGGTTTGCTTATGTCATGTATTTTACACTCGGAACGCTTTGCGTTTATTTTACACTCAGAGAAACGTTAGAAATGATGGCTAATTTTCCAGGCTAGCCCTCAAATGTACACTTGACCTATGGAAGAGCTCAGCAATGCCCATCAGCAGGTAAGCACCAACGCTATAAGGTCAGTCCACCTGAACTAAGCCTCCCAATGCTCCTCGGTCTGCTTCAAATCCCTCCGCCCCTCCTTTCCCCAGTGCCTGGGCTGAGCCGAGGCCCTGTGCCCGGTAGGCAGCACCTGCTCGGCCATGAGCTACACCACCGGCCCCTCAAATATTTTTTTGCAACTAGAAATTATGAATGTTTGTACCTACGGCTGTCCCAACACACCGCCTCCACCATACAGTGCACACAAACACTGGCGTGATGAAGTGACCATCATCTCTAACATGGATCACTATACCTACAACTGTGCTTTAAAAACTGCGCAGGGAGCTGGGGCTATGCTCAGTTGGTAGAGTGCCTGCCTCACAAGCACAAGGCCCTGGGTTCAATTCCCAGCACCGCAAAAACAAACGAACAAAACCGCGTATGAAGTGCTGGGGATGCAGCTCAGTGGTGGCGCACTCGCCTGGTGTGTGAGGCCCTCAGTCCAATCTCTGGCACCAAAGACAAATAAATAAACAACCCAAACAACAAAATAACTCAAACAATTTGTGTGCATGTATGAATATATAACGACAAATCCCATCATCATGTACAACCATAATGCACCAATTTAAAACAGTGAAAGGGAAAAAAATTTAACATGATTGATACGCTTCATTTTTTAAAAAAATTCTTGATTTTTAAATCACTTCTGTTCTTGAATGGCTGCTACAACAACAAAAAAAGATATTTTCACCATGATTCCTAAATGCAAACGTGGTTAAGTGTATCACTGGCTTAGCCAACCAAAAGCTCTCCTCTGATCCTCAGGACTGGTTCCAGAACCTCGCTCAGACAGACAGTCCCTGTATGGAAAAGGCATGGCGTTTAATCTTCTCTAGAAGACTTTCAGCACCAGAAACAACACCAGTGCTACCTAAACGGTTGCAGTACATCCTCCAGGAACAGTGAAAAGGGAAGGACTCTGCAGATGTCCTGCCCACCTCCCACAAGGGGAGGGAACCCAGGGCCTCACAGGGCCAGGCAGAGCTCTACCCTGAGCTGCATCCCGGCCCTTTCAGATGCAATTTTAAAACAGGTAATTTTTGATCTTTGATCTGTGGTTGACTGAACTTGTGGACGTGAAACTCTCAAAAAACGGGGGGCGGGGTGCAGGGGGAGACTGTGCCCCTTGTTAAATCCCACCCAGCAAAGGTACATGTTCACTTAGTCAAGTCCAACTTCCCAAATGCTAATGGGATGTTCCCCTGCACATTTTTAAAAATGTTTGGTGAATGTGTTCAAAGCTCACTGAGCCTTTGTTTAGATTATTTTAAAAACAGGTCATAAAATTCTTGCTTTGTAGCGACTAAAACACTTTACTTTGAAAACTGGGAGTTAAAGGGAAATGACCATTCACTCTGCCTTCTCATTAGGACACTTGGTAGAGGGACCAAACAGTCCCGGCTGCATGGAGGACAGCTTGACTCCATGAAAGAAAGTCAGAAAACCAATGCAGGATGGGAGAGGCAGTGAGGGAGGCAGCCATGCCCTGGGAGGCCCAATAAGCAACCCTGGGAGGCGGATGCGGGCAAGTGCAGTGGAGCACGGCTCACCTAAGGATGCGGTCCAAGAGTCACCCACAGGTGACAGACCCACTGTCATTTACGTGGCCCATCCACCCAAGTACCATTATGCTTTATCAACTGCTATTTAAAACACTAGATGAATGGCTGACAGGGGCCTCTACGTATGAATAGTGCCCAAAAGCCACCTTCAGAAAACTATAAGTCACAGGAGAAAGGCACACACTGAAGGGGTTTGATGGCTACCCCCTAACTCAGGGTTATTTCTAGCACTGTAATGGTAGCGTGTTTTACATTTTCTGATGTCACACGACCTTTACTATTAATGGACAAGCCTCTATTTTAACCTCCAGTTCACAAGAAATACACAGTATTTTTTGTGGAGTTAAAAGAAACCACAGTGAAACTCACAAGGCAAAGAGACCATTCCACTGGACACCAGAGCTGGCCTCTGCAGTAAGTCAGTGTCATCAAAACAGCAATCGTGCCAGGCACGATGGCACACACCTGTCATCCCAGCAGCTCAGGAGGCTGAGGCAGGAGGACTGAAAGTTCAAGGCCAGCCTCAGCAACTTAATGGGACTCTAATGGCGGGGGCAGGGTGGGGTTGTAGCTCAATGGTGGAGCCAGGACCAGCGCAGTGAGGAACTGGGTTCCATCCTCAGCACCACAGAAAAACAAATGCAAAATAAAGTGTAAATTCTTTAAAAAAAAATTTTTTTTAAAGGGGCTCAGGATGTGGCTTAAATGCCCATGGGTTCAATCCCTGGTTTATTTTTAAAAAAAAGGGGGTGGGGGGCTTGGGATGTGGTTTAAATGCCCATGGGTTCAATCCCTGGTATATTAAAAAAAAAAAAGAACAAGAGACAGCAAAGGCGTGGCAGCCTTGCGCGTGTGGCCTCAGATTAGATAATTTGGAAACTGGGGGCCACTTTGGAAAATACGAATACAATCTGGGCATACAGATGATAAAATGTGTACCAATACGAAAGAACAGATCACTGACTAACAAAAAAAGCAGGCAATAAAGCTGCGTACAAAAACCTACAACGTGCACGTGTGAGTGTGCACACATGTCCTGCATCTATAAATAGAAAAGCTTCTCCTAAAATTCTCAAGGGTGCAAAGGCAGGTTTTATGCATGATATTACTTTTTACAACAAGAGAATTTCAAAATTTACAAACTGTTCTTTTAATCATAATTTACTTTAAAAAGATTCCCACTTCCACTTAACATCTCACCTATAGTTTGGAATGAGAAGGGAAGCACCAGGACCCCAAAACCTGGGGATGAAATGGTCACTGGCGTATCCACAGGACAGAGAGGCAAGCTCGTCATTTCACAAAACAATAGGGCACATTTTTCCTTTTATAGAAAAAACCTCATTCCTCTTTTAAATTCCTCCTCTCTTCACAGGGGTGGGTGCAGAAGAAGTGTAGCTTCATTCTGACTCCAGTTACCAAAGATCCCCCACCAGATGGGTGAACCAGGAAAGCCACTTACCAGGCCAGAAAAGGGCAGACCTGAAATCCAGGGAAGACACGAAGGATCAGGGCTGTCCTAGCACACACAGGGTACCGACCGTCCCACAGGCCTGACGGCGCCGCGCAGCACCATCTGTATTAAAGTTTGTGAAACCCAGCCTCTTCTGCTTTTTAGATAAATGATCAAGTATTAATGCTTTATTCCCATGCCCAAAAGGACATGTGGGACATCCTCTCCCCTCTTCCAAGAGAGCTCTTTTACACATAGAATGCTGAGCAGATCGTGATTCCTTTCACACGCCCAGAGTGAGAGGCAGGATGAAGGTGAGCAGTTCATTCAGAATATTTCCTTCCTAATGAATCTACCTCTGGGTGTTGGGTTTTAACATCCCCAGACCAGCTGATCACGCAAAAATTTTACCATCTGTAAAATTCCTCAACAACTCCAGAAAAGAAGCTGGCTGGTCAAAGGAGTTAGGTCAATTGCTAGGGACTGTCACTCATCTCTGCAGGGCTTTAACAGAGGACTCAGTCGACAACATCCCCCAGGTCAGAGCTTCAAGGATCACGATGAACTGTCCATCTAGATCCCCACACTCCTTCCCCACTATTAACCAACTTCCTCTTCTTGGGAGTTTCTCTCTGGCTTCCAGCAGGGTGCCACTGCTGCCCCAGCCTCCTTCACCAGCCAGGGATGGCTTCAAAGACCTTTGTCACAGCCACAAGCTGGAATCCTGCCCTTGGACAAGCTGGCTGTGACCTGAGCAGAGCCAAGTCAAACAAACTCGAGTGAATGTCCAGACTAGCTAACCTTCCAACCAGAACTAACCTGAAGTGTAAAATCCTGAGAGGATTTTTAAATAGGAACACATTAATTTAAAAAAGAAAAAAAAAAGCTTCTGTGTGCCAAGACACGACCACAAACAGAGTCAAAGTCACACCACGCTGGGAACAAATATAACAACAAATTGTCTGTAAATATGCTAAAAGGTTATTTTTTTCACTAGTAGTTAAAAAAAAAATAGGAATGAGCTGGAAGCACAGTTCAGAGGCAGATGCCTGCTTAGGATACTTGGGGCCAGGGTTCAATCCCCAGCAGCACCCTGGGGCGGGGGCGGGGGCACAATAAGATTTTTTTTAAATTTTTTTTTAGTTGTCAATGGACCCTTATTTAATTAATTTATTCATATGTGGTGCTGAGGATTGAACCTAGGGCCTCACGCATGCCAGGCAAGTACTCTACCAACTGAGTCACAACCCCAGCCCGCAATAAGATGTAAAAAGCAATTATTTCAAACATTAATCCAGTGTGCTGTGTTTTAAGAAAATGCTCCCACAGGCTCCCTACCCCCCCTACCCCCACATAGCACAGTCTCCTTCAGCTGGTCGATTTTTAGAAAGCAAAACACGTTCTCTTTAGGAACAAATCCAGGTAGAACCTTAGAAAAAGTGACTTCAGAATTGCATCCCAAGATGTAAAGAACCACAGTGGGACACACTTGCACGAATACATCAGGAAACTAGTGAAGTACTTACCATATAACATCCGACAAGGAAAGCAGCATTAGCTTGTTTTCTCTGATCAGAGCCAGTAAAATGAATAATTTTCTTCCTTATCATTGTAATGGACTGCATAAAAATAAATAGTTGTTAGCATTTCCTTTTTGAGTTTTCTAAAACTTTACTTTGTGATAAACACAAATTCACAATCTCACCAAAGAGAAACACACACATTAGCGGCGCTGTGGAAAAGATTAACAGATAACCAAAGATACCAGGTGCCTTCCCACAAAGGGCACGTTCTGAAAGGGATGGAGATGTGTCCGGACACAGGCTCACAGACAGACCACCGCTGGGTCATTTCCAAGAGGACCTGTGGGACTGCAAAACCAAGGACCCTCAGGGCTGTACTCAAGGCCAAAGGGACAACAGGATGCCACAGTCACTCTCAGTGCTGGATTTTCCCAAGGAGATGTAAAGTTCAGCCACTGGTCACAACGTTGTCCACAACAGATTGTGTGGCTATGTAAGCAAAAGTCTCAAATCTAAATAGCAACAAAAAAGGAGACACACCTCTGCAGGACTAGCTGGATACGGTAATGTAGTTTGCTTTTTCAAGGAATCCAAAAACCACTGCGTTAAAATACAGGAGTGTTCAAAACAGCGCAGAAACGATCCACGCTGCGGAGAAGCACAGAGTGGAAACCCAGGGAGGGGCGCGGAGGCAGCTCCGGTGGGCTCTCCTAGGGCTGCTGATTTGCTCTTGATCTGCTGATCAAGACGATTACCTAAAGAACTCAATGTGTGCAAATGCATGAGCTGCACTTAAGTCTGCACACACTTCTACACGCACAGTATATTTTAACACAAAATCTAACACAGAGAAATGAAAGTTAAGAGATGAAAGGGGCGCCGTGGGGAGCACTTCCCAGCTGTGCCTCACTGCTGCGAGGAAAAGAAAGAAAAAGACCCGGAGGGAATGAGCATGGCCTGCCCGGCTTCTCTAAGTTCTTCCCCACCCCCCACCCAGTTTTTTAACGTTCTAGTGCTTCCATGATGAATGTGTACACATTCTCCTTTACTGGTTTACATGAAGTAAATTGATTTAAAAAAAAAAAAAAAAAAAGAAAAACAATTAAAAAAACAGAGCTGGGCAGTGGTGCAGGCCTGTAATCCCAACCACCTGGGACGTAAAGGCAGGAGGACCCCAGTCCAGTGCCAGCAAGGCCCTGTCTCAAAGTTAAAAAAAAGGGCTGTGGAGGTGGCTCCGTAGCAGAGCAGCCCAGGGTTCAATCCCCAATACCAAACCAACCAACCCAACGAACCCCCCAGCCAGCCAGAAGCACAAGCATAAGGCAATCTTGACATCAGAGGTTGTTCTAGTAAATAGTTCTTAAAAGAACCAAAGTCATTTTTGGTTGACCCAAACCCAAGGATGAGTCCAGAGACAGCTAAGCACTGTGGTGACTCTTTCAAAATCAAAGCAAAGGAACCCCAGAAGGAGCAAATAAAAGGAGTTATTTTTAGCTTCCCAGCCCTGTGAAAGACAAAATATCTGTGCTGGCAAGTGAAGAGCAGGAGGGGGACATGTGTATGTAAAGCCATTTATGTTTACATTCCTGTTTAAGGAGCCAGAAGGCAAAGGTCTCCATCCGAGTATAAATTTGTAGTGAACACAAGTTGATGCTGGCAGGGTGGGGGGGACACACAACACCTCCCTTACTCATATATTTTTAATCAAGGGAAATTAAAATTTGAAATTAAAAAAAATTGTGGGCTGGGGCTATAGCTCAGTTGGTAGAGCGCTTGCCTCGCAAGCACAAGACCCTGGTTTCAATCCCCAGCACCCAAAAAAAAAAAAAAAAAAAAATTGTGAAGTTGTCTGGTAGACAATCCACTGAACAACTTTTTTAGAAGTACCTGCTTCCCAAATGCAGAATTTTCTATTTGACTGATGTGGTACTACTGGCCAGAGGTACCACAGCCCTTCTTATTGTGCCTGACCAATAATTCAGTTTCTAAAATAATGAGGACAAAGTTCAAGACAGGAGGAATAATCTTCCGTAGCCTCAGTGATACAGCCTGAAGGATGTGTCCTTGGTCTTTGCCTCTCCTGCCCCTTCATCTCCAAGTAGAAAGGGTCAAAGTGAGAGTCGCAACTAGTACCATATAATGAGATTTCAAGACAGGACAGATAGCAGAGCCCGTTCTTCCTGTTCGGTTTGCTGGCGCTCCCTCATCACAATGAAGAAAGAACAATGACCAACGCCAACAAGGAATTTCTCAAGTCTGAGAGTCAGACAGTAAGGGACTTACTGAATCTACCAACCTCCACTCTGATTTCTCAAGTATTTGAGCATCAGCAACCCAAACCAGAATCAGCTGGCCCAAACTTTAACGGTTTTGCAAAACTCTACAATATAAAAGCTATGCATGGTGACTTTACAAGACAAACAAATGTACAGGGACATCCTAAAAACTCATTTCAGTAAGAAACAGTATTTTTAGGGGGAAAGGATGCTTTCAAATCTTTTATGAAATTTTTAAAAACCGTTTTTTTAAAAATGTCTTCCTTACTTTTATTCCCAAGATTAACAATGATTACTCAAGCCAAATCTTAAACAAAAACGACTTTACCTTGAGTTTCTTATTTATCTTGCAACAATATCTGTAAACCATTGCCAGATTGAGTGGTCCAAAATCTGCGTAGAAGCTTTAAAAATAAAAAATAAAAACATGTATGTATATTCCAAATACTCTGAATAGAAATGCCTTTTTTGGAGGTGAATAAAATCAAATTAATAACGAGCACATCCACCAAACCAAATTGATATAGGTCACACAAATTCAAAGTACTGCCTTGCTATGGAAGGAAAGTTCTGGTAAATGATGCCTACTGAAATAATCAACCAGTGGGCTGGGGGAGTTAACTCAGTGCTGGAGCACTGCCTGGCACACTTGAGGCCCTGGGGCTCCATCCCCAACACAGTAAAACAAAAACATACAAACATACACAAAAGCAACAAGTGTTACAGCCTCCATCTCACCTCAATAACGTGAAAATGCCTTCCAAAATAAGAAAGTTGTTCTACACATATTTTCTACTGGAAATTTTTACTTAGTGCACATTAAATCTCATTGCAGTGCAAACTACTAAACCTTGAACCTAAATTTTTAAATGTACAAAAGTTCTTTCATTGTCATTCCCCACCACCACCAAGGTCTGTTTTATTACCAGGGTTTTAAAAAAGCATCTAGCTAGGAGCAATCAACAAATTTATAATTTTCCAGGGCTATATGCTCTTAGTAAACATACCTTTACATTCTTCAAAAAAAATAAAGTTACTAACAATCTTTTTAAAAGCAATACTTACTTCTCATATTCAAGTTCATTATCTATGCTGAAATAATGTTCATTTGATGCACTCTTTGGTCTGCTGTAGAGAATGGCAAAACAAAGGCGATCTGAAATGGAAAAATTGCAATGTTCCTTTCTTCCAGTTATTTAAAATTCAAAAAGTTTCCTATACCATGGTGCAACACTTTTTCGGATGAAGTCAAGAGTTTTATTTTTTCCATGCATGTTTCAGATGGTAGTGGTGGCAACGGTAATTTCAAAATATTCTGACTATGGATGGATAAGAATAAGCAAATTTTTTAACGGAGAAACTGCCTTTAAACCTAAGTTTCAACGGTAGTGACATCATATCTAATGAGAAGGTCTGACTTCTGAAAGAACCTGTCATAATAAGACTTCAGTTCCCCCAGACTAAGAAATCCCAAGAAAGGCAGCACCGCATACATTTGGTGCCTCGCCACCAGACTCGGCTCCAGGTTCTAGTATCTGGAAAGTCATTCTAGGAAGAAACTATTTTTTTAAGAATGCTTTCAAATTTGCTGTTCGCAGCTAGCAGAAAACAACCAAACAAACCATATGTTTACCCAACTGTTCGCAGCAAGCACTTTAAAAAAAAAATTGGAATCACTACTCTGTGGGGTTTTTTAAAAACAATTAGACATTTAATTAGATGTTAATTAAAACAGAAGAAATTAGAGGTTTCTGCATAATGAGACAGATGAACTTGTGTTCCCTAACTGCAGAGAGGTGGGATTGGGGACTGAGGTTCAGATTCAGAGACTCCACCCTCCCCCGCCACCCAAAAAAGGTGGCCTTCAGTCCTCAGAGTCCCGGGGAACCGTGGTCACCCCAGCAGTGCTAGGGGAGCATTACACTCACACGTGGCGAAAACGAAGGCAGCCTTCAAAGTCCATGTTACTTTCAGGCAAGAAACGGGGCGTCAGCTGGCATCATTTTCCAAAATGGTAAACTTTCCCCCCTGGTCTGCGATTCAACTCACGCCAACTGCTACACTTATTTCCTCTTAAACGCAACTGCACATTCCTGGCAGCCGCCGCCGCGCCAGCGCCAGCGCCAGCGGGTGACAGGGCTCACTCCTCTCCAGCCAGGAGCCTCTGATCCGCGCAGCGCCAGGGCGGCTCGGGCGCCGGCTGCTAGCGGGCCGAGCCACCTGGCAGCTGTGCCGAGCGGACCTGGGGGTCTGCCCCAGACACCCGGCCCGAGTCTAGGGCGCCCTCTGTCACCTCGGCCACCAGGGCCACCAGCGAGCCCTGCGCCCTCCCGCCGCCCCTCCGTCACCTCGGCCACCAGGGCGCCCCCGCCTCACCTTGGATCACCTCCGCCACCAGAGCGGCCCCCGCGCCCCGGCGGCTCATGACGCTGCGGCATCTGGAGGGCGGGGACAGAGGGACCCGAGGGTCTGACGGCCAGCAGAGAGGAGAGGCGGAGCCACGACCACACCCCCAACTTTAAAAACAGAAAGTTTAAAGGGCCGCGCCCAGCACGGGCACAGATTCGACGGGATGACAGGCAGGCGCGAGCCAACCCGGAAGTGCAGCTGGCCTGGCACGGTCCCGCGGCGGGCGGCCAGCGCGGGAGGGACGGGGTGCCCACCGCGCTGCGTGCAGCGGCGTCAGGGCAGCGTCCGGCTATCGCCGCGGGATGGGAGGATTCCGGCTCAGGGCGCGGCGCCCCGGCCTCGGACGGTGGGGACTCCAGGTCCGGCCTGCCAGCCCGCCCCGCCGCCAGGGGGCGCTGCAGCGCAGACCTCGCGGGCCGGGAGGGTCTTAGGTTCACACACCAGGGGCAGCCGGACCCCACTGCGCAGCCGTGACCCGCCTCTGGGCTGCGAAGACCCTGCTGCATAGCCGCGACCTCCACCCTGGGCAGCCAAGACTCCCGTGGGCAACCAAGATGCCCCCTGAGCAGCCATGACTGCAGCAGCAAAGACCCTACTGCACAGCCAAGACTCCACTGGGCAACCATGACACCCTCTACGTAGGCAGCCCAAACTTCTGCGCAGCCATGACGCCCCCCGTGCGTCCAGGGCCCCACTACGCAGCCACGGTGCCTCCCGTGCGTCCAGGGCCCCACCACGCAGCCACGACGCCCCCGGAAGCAGCCAGGGCCTCACCGCGCAGCC
>JAJEJO010004034.1:205150-215377 GCA_020662805.1 Glaucomys volans
CGCAGCCACGACGCCCCCGGAAGCAGCCAGGGCCTCACCGCGCAGCCACGGCCCCACCGCGCAGCCGTGACCCCCACCCCCGTGCGTCCAAGGCCCCACCGCACAGTCAATGACGCCCCCTGCCCCGTGCATCTGAGGCCCCACCGCGCAGTCATGACGCCCCCTGTGCGGCCAAGGCTCCACTACGCAGCGAGGACCCTCCACCCACACCCAACCACGAAACCATTGCGCAGGCATGATGACCCCTCCCATGCACCAAGGCTCCACTGGGCAGCCATGACGCCCCTGGTGCCCTCGTGCACCAAGGCCCCAGTGAGCAGCCACAATCCCCCCCCACACACCAGCCATGAACCCCCCCGGGCAGCCAAGACGCCCCCTTCCAGGTAACCATGGACTCCCGCTTGCCCCCCACAGCCGGAGACCGGGCTGGGCAGCCCTGATGCGCAGCTGAGGCCCCTTCCCCCACCCAGGCGCAGCTGAGGCCCCCAGGGATCCAGCAGAGTTGGGGTGCAGACTCAGAATCCTGCAAGGTTTGAAGGTGAGCCTACAGTTAGGTATCACCTATATTACCGAGATTTAAAAACAAAACTTCGGATAGCCTTCCTAGCAGCCAGTCAAGACATTCCCTAAACCTATGTCCGCATTTTAATCTCAAATTTAAAAAAAAAAAAAATCGCAGTATGCATATGACCCCGACTGTCACACACACCACGGTGCTGGCACTGGGGATCCTTTCCATCCCCTCCCGAGTTCTTCCAGATTTTCTACTGAAAAGCATTGTCTAATAATCTGTGAACATTTTTTTCTGTGACCTCTCCTTAAAAGGGAGAAGCAATACAACAGCAAGCCCGCCTCCCAAGTGACTATTTACAGTCTCAGTACAATTTATACAGTATCACCTTCTGCCTCAAAGCAACCTGCATACCTGAACTCACTCTACAGTTCTAAATGGATCAGACTTAAACAAAACAAAAATGGATTTTTTTTCCTTACATGTCCACCTGGGGAAGACTTTTCGAAGTAAAAGAAAAGCCGCAAGAGAATCGACTGCTAAATTGATACACATTTTGATACACAATCTTAAATGGTATTCATATCACTCCATACATGAGAGGAATTAGAATTTTTAAATTCACCTCAAAGATGTCCAATATTTATTTTATGTTATTGCAAACATAACAAGTACACATTTAAGCTATGAAGTACTTTTTTTTTTCCTCAAAAAATCAGAAGGACTTGGACAATGTTCTGCGTTGGGGAGGTTGTGAGCAAACGTTCCTACACCTTACCTGTGGGTAGGAACAGAAACCTGGCCAACCTCCCTGAAGGGCCGCAAAAGGGCAGCTTGGCAGAAATATTCATGAAAACTGGAAAGATTGCCAAAATGGACTGTTAATTACCATTCACACGCGTATTTACGCGTGTAGAGAACTGTATATGAAACCCTGCAGAGCAGCTCTCCAAAGACACAAAAACCGGATGCCTTGATGAGAGGAAACTGGGGTCTGAAATAGCATCCTTTTATAACTTTGAATTTTGTGACATATATTATTACCTAATGAAAATTACCAGGTCCTGAAAAGTCAGACATGTAAGCCAACAACATTTTTCCAAAGCTGAATCTTCATCAAAATACAAAGCATGGCATGGAGGAACCTGGGAAATATTCTTTGTGAGGTTTTTCCTTCACAGTCCAGCACTTAAGTTTGATTTCCTGAGGGATGGTTAATGTATCACAGGGGGAGGACTTGCTCAAGTTCAAGTCCATTCATCTCTACATCATGTCGATATTCTCGTTAGAGCAGCATTGCAATGAACCACCACAGAAACACTAGGGTACTGGGCTAAGGGGCTAAGAAACAGGGCTCTTTACAAAGTGGTGCTTAAAGGTCCACAGCTGATATTATCATTCTAGTGTAAACCCACATATTCCCCTTCGACCTTTCTGTTATCAAATCCAGAACACTGAAGTGTAACTCCCCATCCTGTCACACATCACCCCCTCTGCTCCTGAAATGATGCAGTGGAAGGAAACAAATCTCACAATTTCAAGTGCTGATAAAATTATTTAAAATCTGGGGTTTGGGGGCATAGCTCAAGGTCAGAGTACTTGCCTAGCATGCACAGGGACTCACACACAAAATTAAATCCTTGAGTCTAGTTTGTCTGTTGTCTGGTATGGCTTTAAGGGGCACTTCTGACAGTGGTATGTTCTGCATAAACCAGCCGAGAAGCAGGTGGGAGTTAGTGAAGTGGGAATCACAATACAGCAGAGGGAGCCCCCTCGCCCACAGCTTCACTTTCCCAGGTTTCATTTAACCTCAACAACATTACTAGAGTCGAGTGAGGAGTTATATTGGGGGGGGGATGACACACACCACATTCACACACCTTTTCACTTTGGGGGGCGGGTACTGGGGATTGAACTCAGGGACACTTAACCACCAAGCCACATCCCCAGTCCTTTTATTTTATTTATTTTATTTATTTATTTTTTTATTTTAAGACAGGGTCTCACTAAGTTGCTGAGGCTGGCTTTGAACTTATGATCCTCCTGCCTCAATCTCTCTAGCTTCTGGGATTACAGATGTGCACCATCAAGCCTGGCTTGCTTAACTTTTATTACAGTTATGTTTCTATTATTCATTATTGTTAATTTCCTACTATGCCTAATTTATAAATTAAACTTTGTTATAGAACATCTATAAGAAAAAACACGCAAGGGTTCAGTACCATTGCTATTTTAGGCATCCACGGGTGGAAGGGTGGAGTTTCTGAAATATACCACCCAGGTCTGAAGGGATGACTCCATCTGCATGTGAACAGAAAGCATTTAAAAGAACTCTGCCTGGATGAAGAGATGCTGGCTTTCTACACCCCACACTCTCCCCTGATCTGACTGGGGGCACAGGCCCTGAAGGAGCACCTGGGGACAGCAGGGCTCCCTGAGTGGTGGGCAGGCAAGGCAGGTGCAAGGGAGAAGTCACACTCCAGGCCAACACCAGGAGGCACCTGACCCTCGAGGCAGGACGGGCAGGCATGGGGCTCCCAGCTGTCCTTGAGAGGAGTGGCCAAGGGCCCAACGAAGCAGTGTACACAAAGGTGCCGATTAAATGAAGGCTACTTCATTTGGAAACAATTGGCTACTCAGACTGCAGAGCCAGGTGTTGAAGAGACGCCGCTGACAGTCTCCAGGAAACCCAGCCCTAGAAAGGCAAGTGCCAGCCTGCGCCCGGCTGCTCAGCTTGCCGGAGAGCAGCAGACTCAGTCTGAACGCAGGCCACGCACGACTGAAGCCTGCAGTGTTTGGTGTACAAGCCTCCTCGGCACAGATGTGCCCTGTGCAGAGAGTAACCAAAACAACATGACTTGATAAGACCCGGCTCCAGGCATCCGCAGCATGTGAGAACTGACGCTCCAGCTCAGGGACAAAGGCAGAATGGCTCGGTGCCTGAGAAGAGATGAGGTTCCAATCTCATGCTCTATATGAAACAAATCACAAAATCATTTTTCAAAAGCTGTCACGTAACTGTTAGGATGACAGTGAATAATTTTGCAGTTTATTGTAGGGTTTTAAAGCATAACCTAAAACTCAAGTTCTAAAGGGAAAAACAGAAACTAAGGGAAAATATAATAAAGGGTTAATTATCACAACAGACAAAAATACCTGCAAAGCAACATAACCACCTAATGGGGGAAAACACTCATAAAGACTACTGATGATCAACTCTGAAAAGACAGACAAACGACCATTTCTTTTGGAAAGAAAATGAATCCCACCAGGGACTTGACATACAAACAAAAGTCCATCCATGTTGACAGATAACAGGAGAAAGTCACATGGTTATCTCATTGAATAAATACAAAAAGGGATTCACTAAAATCAACACCTGAACTGGGGACAGAGCTCAGTGGGGGAGACCCTGGGTTCAATCCCCAGGACTGCCAAGAAAAGAAAACCAACACTCATTCACAATTAAGTATTTAAGTATTTTTAGTAGGACAGGGCTAAAAGACAACTCCTTAACCTGGTAAAGATCATCTTCCAACTAAAGCAAGTGTGGCACTTCCCATCTAACTTTAGAAGCCACCAAGAGGAAAGCAAGAAAAGAACAAGATAAAAAATCCCAGTGGGGTGCGGTGGCGCACACCTGTAATCCCAGCAACTTGGGAGGCTGAGGCAGGAGGACCACGAGTTCAAAGCCAGCCTCAGCCACTTAGCGAGGCCCTAAGCAACTCAGTGAGACCCTGTCTCTAAATAAAATACAAAATAGGGCTGGGGATGTGGCTCAGTGGTGGAGTGCCCCTGGGTTCAATCCCCGGTTCAAGAAAAAAAAAAAAAAAAAGGATAAAAATTCCCTCTCATTACTTCTATTTAACAACATAAGTTCTGGAAGTGCTTTTTGGTGCCAGCATAAGAAAAAGGAACAATTAGAAATGGAGAAACAAACCTTGTTTTCAGACAGTGATTATGTACCTAGAAAATGCAAGAGTCTGTAGCGAACTATGAAGAATAAAGAAACTAAAAGTTTTGTAAAGCTTCTAGATACAAATGAACAACACAGAAAAACCAGGAGCTTTTCCACATCCCTGTATTAACCAATCATGAAATACAATGAAAAAAAAAAAAAAGATGGGCCTATTCTTTATGGCTAAGTGGAGAAAAAATAAAGCAGGTGTATCAATGGGAAGATTCAATCTCTCAAAGATGATAATCTGTCTCAGAATCTGATCAGGGAAGAAGTTCAACCCTATGCCGATAGCAAAATCTTCCACAGGCTTTTCCATGCAACTTGACTAACTTAGACTAAAATTATTCCAGAAGCCCTGAGAACATTTTGAAAAAGGACACAAAGGGCCTTGGCCTACTGAAGTATGAGTCGAATAATGGGGGCAGTTCAGGCACAGTGTCGAGGTGGTGCCCAGGGGCTGACACAGCCACAGCACTGGGTGATCGGAGTGCTGGATATCTGGCGTGGACAGTCCCTGCCCAAGCTGTAAGGTGGTGGAGGGAGGATCCAATCCCAGGCTCACGCCGTACTCCTCTGCCCCCAGGAAAAACGAAAACCTCAGGTAGGTTAAAAACCGAGATACAAGGACACTTTGAAGTTTTTAGAAGAAAATATAGTAAAGTTTTAAAAGCTAACTCACAAACTAAAAAGATAACGTGTCTAGAACAACACAGGATCGGTATTTAGAATTTACAAAAAACAGGGAGTCAAAGGGAAAAGGCTAGCACCCCAATAAAGAAATGCCAAGTCGGGTGCGGTGGCACATGCCTGTAATCCCAGCAACTCGGGAGGCTGAGGCAGGAGGACCACGAGTTCAAAGCCAGCCTCAGCCACTTAGCGAGGCCCTAAGCAACTCAGTGAGACCCTGTCTCTAAATAAAATACAAAATAGGACTGGGGATGTGGCTCAGTGGTCGAGTGCCCCTAAGTTCAATCCCCAGTTCCAAAGAAAAAAGAAATGCCAAGGGACAGGGTAAGACAGACAGACCCAGGAAAGAAGAAACCGTCTACCCTCCTGGCTCCTGCCCACAGGGTGGGCCTGCCCTGCTCTGTGCCCTGGGGTGAAATGAGCTTAGGAGTCAAAACAAAGTGGCAACCAACTACCCTCCAATCTCCGTAGTCAGGTTTGCAGCGCTGGCTGCCGGCAGGTGCCACAAGTCCACTGCTGACGGGAGGCAGAGGGACCAGGAGGAGGGGGTGCGGCTCGTGTGCAGGTGCTCGTCCAGAGTGTGCCCTGTGGGCGTCCCGCATGCCAGGGGCAGCCTGCAGGTCGGAGTGCACACACACAAACCAAACCTGAAACTGACACCTACATCTGCCTAGGTCCCAAGCTCTGCCACCAGCTGGTCAGAACTAAGGTGAGGAGAAGAGGAATGGAGACATCCTCTCAAGACTCGCTTAGCCACACCTGTGAAACACTCTGCAAGTGATTTTGAAAGGAGACTGAACTTTTACCAGTATGGTTTTTTTTACAGTATAAGAACTGTACGTTTTCATACTTTCCAAATTTTTAGAGCAAGACAGAAATGAAACGACACTTAAAAAAACAAGTCATTAAGCTACTCAAAAGCAAGAAAAAATACCCTGGCAGACAGAGTAAGACTAGGTCACTCATAACAGAAAATGCGGAACATGTCAATTCAACTGAAAGACAAGATTTTCAAATTGAGTTTTAAAAAAAATCAAGCTGTATGTTGTTTAATAGTCACTGAAAACAAAACCATATAGGAAAAACAGAAATGGAAGAATACAAAACAGTATGCCATACAGTTGCTAGAAAAAAGAAAGCGAGTGTACATCACATTAACTTCAGCTAAAATAGAATTCACAGCAAAAAGGCACATGCAATGAAGACCAGGTTGATGCACAAGTAAAGATACACTCTACCAAAAGATTATGATCACATCTTTTGACAGATTTTAAATCTACAAAGCAAAATTTAGTGAAAATAGGAGAAAATAATAAATCTATAATCATGAAAGGCAAAAACAGCCTGAAGAATTAAAAAAAAAAAACTATTAGAAGCATATCTGGTGGATATAAACTGCCTTCAGCAGGAAACACACACACTTTTCAAAGCCTAGGACATTCACTGAAGCCATCGACATGGTTTAGATCATGAAGAAACTGGAACAAATTCCAGGACACAGAAATCATACACACAGCCTGCCGGGTGTGGTGGCGCACGCCTATAATCCCAGCACTTGGGAGGCTGAGGCAGGAGGATCAAGAGTTCAAAGCCAGCCTCAGCAAATTAGCGAGGCCCTAAGCAACTCAGTGAGACCGTCTCTAAATAAAATACAAAATAGGGCTGGGGATGTGGCTCAGTGGTCGAGTGCCCCTGGGTTCAATCCCCAATACCAACAAAACAAAACAAAACAAAACAAAACAAGAAATCATACACACAGACCACGTTCAATGACAAGGCAGTATCACTTGAAATTTATCAATGAAAGATAATGAAATCCAACAACCTGAATTGTTAGTGAAGGAATATTAAAGAGAATTCAATACAAACTACTTTAAAATTAGTATCAATAAGACTTCTTCTTTAAATCTGGGGAATACAGATTTAAACAAAAACCTGAAGAAAGTGATTTCCTGCAAATCATGATTTGCACACCTCTGACACATCTCTTGCAAAGAGTAAAGTCTACTAGACTAAAAGCTAACACAAGCACCAGGTCCCGCTCTCCGCATTCCAAGCCAGAGGCCCATGCGCCCTGGCTCCTGTGTGGCCACCGCCACTCCGGACCAGACCAGACTAAAGGTGCCGACACCCACAAAACTCTTCCCCCGCCCCGAGCCAACAGCAGCAAGATTGTAGTCACAGTACATCATTTTAGAAAACTGACATTTGTTAAAAGAAAGTGCACATACAACAGAAATTCACACACATTTTCACCAAGAAAGTTATAAACAACTTCACAGACCCATTATTTGTAACAGCCAAAAACAATCCAAACTTCCAGAAACAGCATGGAAACATGCTTTCATGCAGTGGAATATTATTCACCAATGAGAATGAGTGAACTGTGACTGCACACAGGGTGAATGACCTCACAAAACAAGCCGAAAACAAGAGAGCGTTCAGATGACTCCATTTACACAGGTTCTGAAACTGGACAAAACAAGTCTGTGGGCGATAAAAATCAGAGTCATGTTTATCCCTGGAGGGGGTGGTAATCAGGGAAAGGCACAAAGGATGGCCCCTGGGGGGTTATATCAGTCCATTTTTCTGTTGCTATAATAAAATGCTTTAGGCAGGGTACTCTATTAAAAAAAGAAAGAGGTTTAACTAGTTCACAGTTTCAGAGGCTGAAGTCTAAGGTGGGGGTTGGGGAATCTATTCTGCCTCTGGTGTGGGATTCCCTGCCTATCTCACATTATTGTAGAGAAACAAAGGAAACTGGCTGCGTGCAGAAGGGGCCAGGTGCCCGGGGAAGCCTTGTTTCCCAACAACCCACTCCCACAAGAACCAACAACCAGACCTGCATTAATCCCTTCCAAGGGCAGCACCACAAGGACCCCATCACCTTGCACCAGGCCTCACCTCTTAAGGGTGTGACTGCTTCTCAGCACTGCCACACTGGGCACCAAGTCTCCAGTGTGCGAACCTGCAGCATGGCCAGGCACAGCAGGCATGCCAGGTTCTGTTTTCAGTCCACCGCTAGCTAGCTGCCCAAGACGTGCCCAAGGTATTTATTGAGTTGCTTTTGTTACACTTAATTAGAACTGTGTGTGAGCGTGTGTGTGCAGAACCTAAAGCAAGCTGCATTCCCCCAGCTTGAGTTCCAAGATTGACAGCTTCTACCCAGTCAGTGATGGACAGGTGTCATAAGCCAAAAATAAACCGGGTTTATTCTATTCCACCAAGATGTTTGAGGTGGCATTACAACATAACCTGCCTATCCTAACTGACACAAAGTCTAAGGCCTGGACACAGGCTGAAGGGGTCCCTATGGTGGTGTGTGTGCGTTGGCACGCACAAGACCCAGGGTTCCACTCCCAGTGTGAGCACACATACAAAGACTTGGACACAAAACCCCACAGAAAGAGGGAGGCTGATCAAGCCAGGCATATGGCGTGCAGCTGGAGTGCCAAAGATCAGGGAGGCTGGGGCAGGAGGATCACCTGAGCCCAGCTTGGTGAACACAGCAAGACCCCCATCTCAAAAAAAAAAAAAAAAAAAAGAATTACAAAAACCACCATAAAACATTTGTTTACAAAAAGAGGGGGAGAGGAGGATAGAGAGGCCAAGCTGGAAACACTCCCCGAGGGCCCCAACCAGAACAATCTGAACCACAGAACTAGTGCGCAAGGCTGGACTGCGACTGCCCGAGACAAGGGCCTGGTGACCGGCTTCCAGAGGACACGGCATGGGAAGGGAAAAACACGATCACGGAGGAGAAGGCGCGCGCTCTGACCCAGGGCGGTGGCCGCAGGTGGCCGCGCCCGCACCCGCCGTGATGAGGCAGGAAGGCGCTGGCCCCAACTCCTCCTCGGGAGGCACCCCAGGCCCGTCCCCGACATTCCGCAGGACATTCCGCAGGACACGGGGCCACGCTCTGCAGCGCTGTCCAGGTCAGGGGAAGGGAAGGCGAGGGACTCCCCCACAGTGAGGGGCAATAACAGCCCGTGCGAAGTGGTGTTCCAGGCAGCACCGTAACACAGAAGGACGTCCTGGAAGACGGGTCAAGGCTGGAGGAGGCCTAGAGGACACCTAAGGGCCTCGTACCGACGTGACCTGGGTGGTGACGGGGACACGGGACGGGGTTACAGACCACGCTGTCCCTGAAATGCTTCCACTGACCCAGGAGATGGTACTTAGCGGAGGCGACAGGCTCAGAGGTGATCCAACGGCCGGGCGCAAACCCCGGACGGTGTCCCTGCAGAGGGAGTTACCACAGTGCTCCTCTCCCCCAGGCACAGGGGAGGTCGCCTGAGGACAGCCGCGGGCAGCGTCTGCGAGCCAAGGTGGGAGGCCCCGGGAGCAGCCGACCCTGCTGCCGCTTCACCGTGGACTTCCAGCCTCCAGAACCACGAGCGCACAGGTCCACTGCTGCAACCACCCGGTTCACGCTGCTATGGCCTGGAGTGTTCTGTTAGGAAGATGACAACATGAGAGAAAGCTGAACCGGGTGGGGATTACTCAGGAACTCTCTATGCGGTCTTCGCAAGTTTCTGGAAATCTTTTTTTTTTTTTTTTTAATAAACCACCCGAGTGTGGCATACTGGCACACACCTGTAATTCCAGTGACTCAGGAGGCTGAGGCAGGAGGATCATAAGTTTGAGGTTAGGCTTAGCAACTTAGTGAGGCCCTAAGCAACTCAGTTAGACCGTGTCTCAAAATAAATGAAAATGAAAGGAGCTAGGGATGTAGCTCAGTGGTATGGCATTCCTGAGTTCCATCCCCAGCAACCAATTGAGAGAACATATCTTCAGCTCACATAACAAAGCATGTACATAAAAATACTATAAAATATCTTAAAATTACAAACAGGCCAAAACAAAACTGAGTCTTATGAAAAAAAAAAAGCAAGAAAAATACAGATGACCCCAAAACAAGATGTTCAACCTAATAATTAGAAAAATGAAAATCACAAAGCAATGAAATCTTAGTTCATAGAATCTAATTGGAAAACATTAAAATACTGATATCAGGGGTGGGAGGTACAGCTCAAGGGCAGAGGTTTGCTTAGCATGCACAAGGCCC
>JAJEJO010004034.1:215477-242948 GCA_020662805.1 Glaucomys volans
CTCCCTAAACAAATTGGAAAACATTAAAATACTGATATCAGGGGTGGGAGGTATAGCTCAAGGGCAGAGGTTTGCTTAGCATGCACAAGGCCCTGGATTCAATCTTCAGCATTAAAAAATAAATGGATTACATACCCATCCAATAGGCAAATGCCACCAGGAACTTGATTCTTTTACATAAAGAGGGTGAGACTGTACAGTGATGGGCGTTCTGCAGCGCAGCCTGACAGGGCCATGCATGCCACCTCTGACCCAGTCAAGGGCCCTCCTGACATCTACCTGAGAGACGTACCTGAGAGGAGAGCCGAGAAGCACCTGTGCTTGTCACAGCAGTCTGCAGCACAACTGAAGAGAACAACGGGCGTCATCAACAGAGGAACGACCACACACTGTGACTAGGACTTAAGGTTAACACGGCGAATCCGGGTACAGTGGTGCACACCTGTAGTCCCAGCTACAGGAGAGAGGCTGAGGCAGGAGGATCACTGGAGCCTAGGAGCTCAGGGCCAGCCTGGGCAACACAGCAGACTCCGTCTCAAAAAATAGGGAAGAAAACATTCAAAAGGAGGATCAAGGGCTAGGCTGCGGCTCAGCAGTGGACGCTTGCCTAGCATGTGTGAGGCACTGAGTTCCATCCTCAGCACCACAGAAAAATAAATAAGTAATAAAGGTACTGTGTCCATTTACAACTAAAAATATTTTTTAAACAAAGTAGACTCAATATATAATCCTTCCACAATAGTACAAAAATAAGTACCGTTGGGCTGGGGCTGGGGCTCAGTGGTAGAGTGTTTGCCTGGCATGTGAGGCACTGGGTTTGATCCTCAGCACCACATAAAAATAAATAAAGGTCCATTGATAACTAAAAAAATTTTTTTAAAATAATAAGTACTATTAAAAAAAATAGGCACAGTGACACATGCCTGTCATCTCAGTTGTTTGGGAAGCTGAGGCAGGAGGATTGAGCTCAAAGTCAGCTTCAGCAACTTAGCAAGGCCCTGTCTCAAAATACAAAATAAAAATGCTGGGGATGTGGCTCAGTGGTTAAGCACACCTGGGTTCAACCCTAAGTATACCAAAAAACCTAGCTTGGCACACACCTGGAATTGCAAGTGATTTGGGAGGCTGAGGCAGGAGGATCAAAAGTTCAAGGCCAGCCTCAGCAGCTTAGTGACACCCTGTCTCAAAATAAAATTAAAAGTTCTGGAGATTTAGCTCAGTGGTAGAGAGCCTGCCTACCATGCAAAAGGCTCTGGGTTCAATCCCCAGTACTGAAGAAAACAAACAAACTCATCGCATGATCCATGTGAAAAGAATAAAGCAAGACTGTGGCCCCATGCAATGGCACACGCCTATAATCCCAATGATTTGGGAGGCTGATGCAAGAGGATCACCAAGTTCAAAGACAGCCTCAGCAACTCAGTGAGGCCCTAAGCTACTTAGTGAGACGCTGTCTCTAAATAATTTTTTTTTTTTTACAAAAGGGCTGGGGAGGTGGCTCAGCGGTTAAGCGCCCCTGGGTTCAGCCCCTGGTGCCAAAAACGAACACACTGTGCAGCATTCGACAAGTGAATGTGGCTGATAAAAATATAGAGCACCTCCAACACCCACCCGGTGCTGTGGTCACTAGGAGATGGACTGGACTGGCAGGTGGAGAGGACACTTGACCTCAGGGGCCCTGCTTGGATTCTTAAGAACATCTTGATGTCAGTCCACCTTGGAAAACAGCCTCTCCCACTCCGGTCACCCTCAACCTGGCGGCTCTGCTCCTGTTCCCTGTGCTGTAACTGCAGCTATTTCCAGCCAGGACGGGATCTGCTGTCCCGGGGCAGACCTGAGGCTAAATCCGGGGGCAGCGCACACATTGAAAAGGAAAGCCCAGGAACTCCAGCCCCGGGCTGGAGAGGCTAAGCTGTGCAACTGGGTGCACTTCAGGCCCCACCCAACAGCTCTCTGCTTCTCCTCCTCAAAAGCAAAGCAAGGATCCCTGAAATGTCAAGGCCGAGGAGGGGCACCACTGAGTGTGACTCTCAGCTGA
Organism: Glaucomys volans; assembly: GCA_020662805.1. Taxonomy (NCBI): domain Eukaryota; kingdom Metazoa; phylum Chordata; class Mammalia; order Rodentia; family Sciuridae; genus Glaucomys; species Glaucomys volans. The sequence goes on from JAJEJO010004034.1 coordinate 217,516, forward strand.
CTGCTTCTGTCTGACTCTAAATGCATTGGCCAGCTGCACAGGAGGCAGAGCGGACCCTCCGATAACCACTCTTCCACCACCCCACGTGCTGCGCCGAGTTGCTGCTGATTCACTTCCAACTGCAGAGAGTGAGGTCCAAGCCCTCCGGAGGCCAGTCGGCAGGGCGGGGCAGCTACTCCAGAAGCTCCCGCTCCAGAGACGACCGACGGCCCTGCAGTACAGCAGGAGGCCACGGGGCGGAATAGCAGCTTCTCTGCCACTCACACCCCTACAGAATTGACCATGAAAACCCCGGATGCCAAACGTCACCTTTCTCTGGGTAAAGTGAGCTGCATGCGAGTGCACACGTGGCCAGCACCGGGCTCCAGGCCGCTGCAAACCTGTGGTCCCGCTACCCTACCGGGAGGCTGAGGCAGGAGCATGTCCTCGGCAGGAGTCCAGGGCCAGTCAGGCAATGCGGTGAGAGCTCCTTCAAAACCAGGGGCAGGCTCGGTGGGAGGCGCTCACCTAGTGTGCACGGGGCCCTGCGTTCGCCCCCAGCAAGGCGCCGGCACACACACACACTCACACACACAGATTTAATGAGACTCTTACTCGGGGCACACTGAGACCCAAGTCCGGCCATCCCAACTGCCAGTCCCCCTCCAGCTACTGGTTCTGAGAGTTCTGCTGACCGGTCCACCCACTGGAGTGACAGAACCCTGTGCCTGAAATGCCATGGCGTCTGCTTCCCGTAGAGCTTGACAAGAGCAGTGGTTGGAGGGCCCAAGCATGCAGGCTGGCCAAGCTCACGGGGCAGCACCTGTTGTACCTGCTTGCTGACAGATGTTTAATAAGTGACAGCTGTGTGACCAACACTGGCTTCCACCACCTCCTGGTAGCAAGGAGGGGGGCCGTAACTGACCCCCCACTCAAGTGTTTTGCAAGTTACTGTTATCTATCAAAAAGTCCCCTAGGCCCAGTGAGGTGGAGCACACCTGTAATCTCAGCTGCTCGGAGTCTGAGGCCGGAGGATCATGAGTTCAAAACTAGCCTTGGCAATGGTGAAGCGTTAAACAACTCAGTGAGACCCTGTCTCTAAATAAAATACAAAACAGGGCTGGGAGGTGGCTCAGTGGTCAGTGCCCCTGAGTTCAATCCCTGGTTCCAAAAGAAAAAAAAAAATAGTCCTTAAGAGCGGTGTTGACAGAAGGGACTCGGGTAAGTGTGCGTTTGTGAAACAGGAACGGTGACATCAGGCCTGCCTCACCACGTGTCAGATGCATCTGGGTCTTCACAGTCGTGGAGAGAGAATCCTGACTCAGAAGTCAGGCGCCAAAATGAGGCAGTCACTTCAGCAGGATGTTCTTCCAGGATCATCAGCCAAGAACTTTGAGAGACAAATTCCAATTTTTCTACACAAGAATTCCAAACAGGGTGGGGGCATAAATCAGCATCTGTTTGAGCTTTCTTGGCAGTGAATAAAACAAAGACCAACTTTAATGAGTGTTTTGAACACACAGCTGCCTTATCAGAAGCAAGTCCTTATTCATGATTTATCTCCATTTACAGCCTCTCCTAACGGTACTGACAACATGTCCCAATTCTAGGCCACTGGTCAAGTAATAAGTGACTTTTCTTTATAAAAATTAAAGCAGACTTAAAAAGCATGATCATGCTAATTTGTCTTTATTTTTTAATGGCAAAGAGTGAATCCATATGTGTTCATTAATATTTCTTAAGGGAAACAGGACAAAAGATGGGAAGGCATTTCACAAAAGATGATAGGAATGGCCGCGAGCTTCTGAGAAAGAAATTCCCCAACAGGAAAATGCAAATTGAAACAAAGGAAAGCACTTTCCACCCAGGAAGGCCCCAAGTGAGAACCTACACCAACCCCAGAGAAGATGCAGGCAAGGAGCATATCCCTGTCCTGCCGAGGGGAACACAGAAGGGTCCTGAGATGGGGAGGGGCCTCCTGTGCCACCACGGGGATGTCAACTAGTAAAGCCCTGGCGAGAACGAGGCAGAAGCCTTGCAAACAAGAAAGAAACAATCATGTGATCCAGCCAGACACAAAAGCATCCCAGGTACTCGATGGGTGGATGGATGGATGAAGGAAAGGTGGTAATGGCGCAGTGGAGTATTATTCAGTTAAAATAAAAGGATGAGAGTCTGTCACCTGCAGCAACATGGATGGAACGGGAGGGTCAGCAAGCGCAGGTGTGGCTCCCCAGGAGGAAGAGCTTCCACCACTCTGCAGCACAGGAGGGTCACTGTGGTAACAGCAACCGACTGAATACTGCAAAAGACCTGGTGGCAAGGACTCTGAATGACGCCCACACAGAAATGCCAAGTGTCTGCTGTGCCGGACACCCAGTGACCCATCTGCTTGTGACACATTGTGTGTCTGCACTGAAATGCCGGACCACACCCACAAATATGTACAGTGTGACAATTACAAATGAAAATAGAGCTGGGCATGGTGGTGCACGCCTGTAATCCCAGCACTTGGGAGGCTGAGTCAGGAGATTCGAGAGTTCAAAGCCAGCCTCGGCCACTTAGCAAGGCCCTAAGCAACTCAGTGAGACCCTGTCTCTAAATAAAATATAAAATAGGGCTGGGGATGTGCCTCAGTGGTGGAGTGCCCCTGGGTTCAATCCCCAGTACCAAAAAAAGGAAAAAGAAATTAGAGTCAGGTGTGGTGGCGTGTGCCTGTGAAGCCAGAATTGGACAGGCAGTTAGTGCAGAAATCAGTTAATCTGGTCAAATTGAGGAATGGAGACCATCAGAGTCTGGGAAGTTGGAGATGCCCCTGGGAACTTGGAATGTCAGTGTCCCCAGAGCCCTTTTGATCACCAAGGTTACCTGCTTAACTGTCCCTCCCCAAAAGCTGCAGGCAGGGAGTTGCTAATTAATGCCTCCTGGTCCCCCACCTGAATCTCCAGGTGGCCCTTCCCCCTGCCATTCACATCTCACCTTTTTGCTGTGTCACCACCCCATGTGGGCAGGAAAGAGAGAGATAAGGGTCAGAGGAAGGGGCAGAACAAAGAAGACCCTAACCTACAAAAGATGGAGGGTCTGCTTACTACTGGGGGATTCCAGAACATCAACCATGGTCCCCCTTCTCCCACCCAGGAGAAGTTTGTATTCCTACTTTTAAATAAAGCCTGCTGAACATGCGTGCCTGGGCGTGTCCCTGGGGTTATACCTCAACACCGAGGAAGCAGAACTCCTCACCTGTATGCGGCCCCAGCTACTCAGCAGGATCCCATGAGTCCATGACTTCAAGACAGCAAGGCCCCGTATGTATGTGAGACCGGGGACACGATCTGAAAAGGTGGAGTGTCTGGCCGTCTCTTCCAGTCCACATGCTCCTATGACCCAGCCACCCCACCTCCGGGGCAGGCCCACGGGAAATCAAAACATGTCTACAAAAGGACCCAGGCACAAATGTTTGCACTGCTCTATCGCAGCCCAAACTGGAAGCAACTCGGCAGTCCCTCCGGAAGAGACGGCCGCCACCACCCCAGCAGCAACAGAAGATCAAGGATGATCCGCAGGACAGCACCACACACCTCTAGCACGCTCACACCGGGCCGGGGGGTCCCCCAGAAAGGGGGGGGGACGACGACTCTGCGCCCTGCTTACACGTGCGCACACTGGGCAGAGATCCGACTGGACTCCTCAATCCCGACCTCTCACCCTACACAAACCATGCCTGCTGAAAAGTGAAAAGCACCCAGAAAACCCCCCCTGGACGCGGGAACTCACTTGAGAGTTCATTAAGCAGCCAGGCGCTGTCTGCCCACAGGGTGAGAGAGCGAGAGACTGAGAAAATGAGAGAGAGGTGTGTTAGGTCGAATTGGGCGGCTGCAGGGGGAGGGAGCAAGGTCACCTAGCAACACACTGTGCCAGAAGTGACCAATGAGGCACACCTGCTGACCCTGATGTCCACCTTGGGTCCACCTTTTCCTGGGCAGGACCCCTTGACCCCTTTCCTCTGTATAAAAACCCTGAGCAGCCAAAGCCACGGGCGATTTCTCCTGGCTCTCCCACTCCGACTTTCACCCCGGGGGGCTGGAGATTTCGCCCAGGACACACATTCCAATAAATCAAGCTACTACTTTTGTCTGACTCTGGTGAACCCGCCCGGTGAGCTTTCTTTTGGCCATCTGCCGCCGCCTTGCGAGCTTTACCCGCCGCCCTTTCCCGAGCTTTACAAGGTGGACGACCAGAATTACCTATCATAGACCATGAATAATAAATCCCAAAAAAGCTTGGGAGGAGGGAGGCCTTACAGAAGAGGCACGAGGGCTAACAGAAAAATTCAAAAGATTTTTGAAATAATTAACATTTTGTCCTTCCTCCGTCTATAAAACTATACTCAAAAACAAGCCAACCTCACCATGACAGTGGCAAAGCTGTCCTTTAATTGGATGACATGCCCTTCCTTACAGCTGGGAAGCACGTGACTGAGAGTTAAAGGGATTAACCAGGAGAAATCGGCCACCCCTAAAGCCAGCACTTCCTGCAGGGCTGACTCTGCAGCTGCTGTCCCATGAGGAGCCCTAGCGACACGGCACTCAGCGGTGACACCAGGGACACCACAGATGAGGAGGAGGCAGGTCCAGTCTCAGAGCAGGAGCTGGGACCCCAGGCCTGGTCCTCAGCGGAGCACAGCGGGGAGCCCGGCAGTCCTGCTCCCGTCCCAGGAGCCTGGCCCAGCAGCAAGCCTCACTGGGCCCAGCGTCACGGACGCACCTGCCTGGCACGAAGCCAGCACTGGGCCACAGAAGATGCTCAGAGGACCCCTGTCCAGGCACAGACACACGTCATCTGGCTCACTGCCACTCAGCCACAGATGGAGCTTGAATGTCACTCACCGGGACAGCACCTCGGAGGAGCTCTGAGTGCAGGTGACTGGTGTACCCCAAATAAATTCACAGTGAGGAGCGTCCCCCAGTCAGTGCCCTGCGGCTTTGAAACAGAGCAACTCCGGCTTCTCGTCATGACATCAGAGGGCCTTCAGGGGACCTGATGGGATAGGGACTAAGCCGCTCCGTGAGTGACCTCCAAACGGCCTATTTTACATGGTGCGGCTTTCAGATTTCTTTTTCCCAAAAAAGAGAGGTAACCCAACCCCAGCCCACAAGGCAGTGCAGCCCCATCACTGAAGGGGGCGCCACCAGAGCCGTGCCCAGCTGTGCTTCTCCGGGCTGTGTGCCACTAGGACCTGCCCAGGGGACCCGGCAGAGCGGGGCAGCTCAAGTCCAGACGGGAACAGAGACCAGGGGAAGGGCACAGGACGCCAAGGCCAGCTCTCCACAGCCGGGCCTCAGCCCCGCAGGAAGCAGCAGCCAGCAGAGTACCGGGGGGGCTCCGACTGCAGGACAGGAGGCCTCATGAACTGTCCCAAGCCGACACTAGAATTCCGAGTTGGTCTTAGGATGGGAAATGCACTCCAAGTTGAAGGTTTTGAAATATTGCTTTTCCTACTTGAAAAGGGCAGTTTTCAGAGAAGTCATTAGAAACCCAGGAATATTAATGTCAAAGCTGGATTGTATTTCATATCCATTTTACAACAGTGATATTTGGCTCATAACTACGGAGTAGTTTTATATAATCTAGTATTATTTCAAGAATTGTAATAGAAAAACAATACCTGAAAGCAGGGGGCATCTTCCTGTAGGAAAAAAAACAAAGTGCAAAAGTTCAAAGCTCCCAGTTACCCTCACGCCTGCTAAGTACATTCTATCTCGATTAAATGGGGTCTGAAGGATGCTGTCCATGCTCACTCACATCCTAAATTTTCGTGAGTAACTCTAATTTCAAATGTTCTGTCTGAAGCTGGGGTTGCTGCTCAAGGGCGGAGTACTTGCCAAAAAGCCCAAGGGCTCTGGGTTCCATCCCCAGCACTGGGGGGAAAAAAATCAGTCTGGAAATAAAAATACATGTGAACTGGGTTTTCTTGACCCATAATGTTTTAACTTATGCACATTGTACAATATATCACTGCAATGTTTCCACCTCATTAGACCAGAGCTAAATTCACCCATCAGAACTCCCATTCTTCCTTCCCCCAACCCTGGCAAACACCATTCTACCTTCTCTTTCTAGGATTTCTATTTAGATACTTCATATAAACGGTACCATGAAGTTTCTGTCTGTTCTTAACTAGCTTTTTCATTTAACATGTCCTTGAGGTTCAACCATGTTTTAAAATATGGCACGATTTCCTAGGGAGCAGAAAAGCATGACTCATGAAGAACATAATCCATCAAACCACACCCAGAACTGATGGACTAGTTAGAATCAGAAGAGAAAAGACATTAAAAATCACAGCAATTATATTCCTCATGTTCAATAAGCTCGGCAGAGGAAAATCTACGTCCACATCAAGGTCTGTACAGGAATGCTCACGGCAGCATCACTCACGTGAGCCAACATGGAAACGTCAGTCACTCAACGGGTACCGTGCTCTCCTGGTTCTGACCAGAGCAGCAGCGTTCAAGCTGTGCTTAGCCTGAGTTACTCTATGTTTTTTGGTTTTGGGGGTACTGCAGGTTGAATCCAGGGGTGCTTAACCACTGAGTCACATCCTCAGCCCTTTCTATTTTGAAATGGGTCTTGCTAAGTTACTGAGGCTGGCTTTGAACTTGTGATCCTCCTGCCTCCGCCTCCCCAGCTGCTGGGACTACAGGCATGTGACACTGTGCCTAGCTGGAGATTCCATTTGGTAAGACAGCAGTTTGCCTTGAGCCACCCCACGCTGAGTAGAGGTGCCAAGGTGGAAAGACTGGACAAGTACACAGCCACCATCTGCCCGGCACAACCTAAAGGCACAAACTGATGAATAACTTATTTGTCCTAACTTATTAAACTAAGCAGGAGTGCCTGATGGGGGGCACCCCAAATCATATCAGAAACTCCAGACAGCAGCTTATCAACCTCCCAGTCATAATCCCTACATCTAAGACCACCAAAGGAGGAGCCCCCCAGACTGGACACAGCAGCACCCTGACCCCATCACCTGGAAGAACCTGATTCTGTCCCCAGCTCAGGGTGGTTTCTCCAGCCTGTGGCAGTGACACGCTTGGCCTACTCCAAGCTGAAACTCTGGGACTGCAGTCCACACGACCTCTCCTTGCAATCTGCCTAACAGGTGTGCTAATTCCCTTGTCCGACCACCTGCAACGACGCTGCATTCCTGCCTGCTCCTGCCTTTCCTCCAGGCCCAGCACCCTGCAACCCCACAGCCCTGACCCCTTTCTTAGTCCTTAACACATATCATTGTGTGCAGTATGATGTGTGACTTGAGTGACAGACGTTAGAAATCAAAACTAGAGTGGAATAAAAGGACTATGATTGCCCAGCCTGCGACTACAGATGACCAGTGAATTCCAACTGATGAAAGTGGTGGAGCCTGTGAATTTCTTGTTACTCAATAAATTGTGCCATTGGGGAGAGACACAGACGTGTTCTGTCCACGCTAATAGCTTGGATCGCTGGTGATACTCGCCTAAGCTTGCAGAAAAAGCTGCAGCCCCTTGAAGGACTGAAAGCTCCTGGAGTTGCTTTTTGTTCCCAATGAGGGAGAGACCTGGGAGGAAGCAGCTAAAATTGCAGTGTCACTGTGACCCACCCCTGCAGGTGGCTTGGAGTACCTTCTGCAATACCTCTCACTACACTGGGCCTCCCTGGCCCCTAGCAAATGACCTGCCCTGTGCAGCTTGGAAAGGTGCCTCATCAGGAGCCTAACAGCCCTAGCTCTGCCTGCTTGGGGATTAACCCCCTGTGCTCCTTTCAGCGGCCAGCTGTAACCTGTCTTTACTGCTCTGCATCCAGGAGGTGAACCCACTGCTTTGGGTCACAGGAACAATCCAAGTGTCCAGGAGCTGATGGAGAAAGGGACTGAGACAGAGCCATACCACGGAATACTATTTAGCCATAAAAAAGAAAGTACCAGTGCACACTAGGATATGGGGAAACCCCACAAATATCACATTGCCGCAGAGGATCACAAATGGTGAGATCTGCTTGTGTCAACGTCAGCTATCCAAGATAGGAGAGCCACAGGGACAGAAAGATGGGTTGTCGCCTAAGGCTGGAAAGGAGGTGAGGGAATTGTGGAATACCTGCTGTGGGGTACAAGCTGGTGGTGGCGGCAGGCACACAGTTCTGTAAAAACTTTTTTAAATATTTAAAACTTAAATTCTACATAAAATATACTACTAAAAAATAAACCACCAGAACACGAACTTTAAATTATAGGTGAATTACATGTCAATTCAAAAATAACAGCAAGAGACACAGAAGTCTTAAAAAGGCCTGAACTCTACTTCTGAGAAGACGGAAAGACCAGCGTGCTGGACAGAAGTACACTGGGTGGGCAGATGGGCAGCACACAGACTGAGCCAAGATCACGAAGCAGCAGGGAGGCGCCACAGATACCACGTGGAAGGGGAAGAGCAGAAGCGAACGCTGCCCCGGCGGTACAGCCCACGGGGCCCAATACGCAGGACTGAAAGGAAGGCAGCACCGGGAAGGGAGCGACTGGAAGGAAGCTTCCCACGCTGGGGAGCTCTGCGAACCCACAGATCCAAGGAGCCCAAGGAAACCCAAGCGCGGAGACGGGAAGAAACCACACTGCAGCACGGTGATCCGACTGCTCAAACCCGGTGGTGAGCACCTTAAACTCGGCCCGAGAAAAAGCACACATCGCACACCGAGAAAACCAAGATTAGGCGCTCGATTTCTTGTTGGGACCAAGGCAAGTGATAAACCAGGGCAGTCCCATCTCTAAAGTCCTAAAAGAAAAAAGCAAATGTCAACCTGGAATTCAGTGCCACACAGAAATCTTTCAAAGGCAGTAGGCAGGCCTGGTGAGATGGCCTACGCCTGTAATCCCAATGGATGAGGAGGCTGAGGCAGGAGGACCTCCAGTCCAAAGCCAGCCTCAGCCTGGGCAAGGCCCTAAGCAACTCAGCGAGACCCTGTCTCTAAATAAAATATAAAAAGGGATGGGGGCTGGGGATGTGGCTCAGTGGCTAAGCGCCCCTGCATTTAATCCCTGGTACCAAAACAAACAAACAAAAAAACCCAAAAAAACAAAAGGGGGGGGGGGGGGGACAACGACATGATGAAGGCATTTTCGACACTGGAAAGACGAAAACCCATTACCGACCTGCTCACTAACAAACGCTGAAGTCGTCCTTCTCATGGGAGATCCCAGATGGAAGTCTGGACCCACCCAAGAGAATGAGAGCCAGCAGAGATGTCCAATGGGGAGAGCGTGTAAGAGTCACTGTTCTCGATTCTTTAAAACATGACTGTTTTAACAAAAGTGATAATGTTGGGAGTGTACAAGTAAAATTCATGAAAATAACAGCAAAAAGGCTAGGGCAGGAAGAAAATGCAGAATTCCTTAATAATTTTGTTGACTCCAACAATGACTTAAAATCCAGAAGCCAGGGGAAGGAAAAGGATTGCCAGGCATCCCTACCAACGTGGCGTGGAGAACACACCACCACCACACGATGAGCAAATCGCATTGCAGCGACGAACAGGGAAAATGCATCTGCCATTCATACATGAGGCGCTGGTGCAATCCCAAGCTCATTAGAGAAGAAGAACAGAAAGAGAAGCAAGTTTGGAAATAGCCAATAGCCCATTAGAAAAATGACCAAAGGATATTACAGACAACTTCAGAATCTGGACCCGGGCAGCATGACTTTCCATCTGTGGGACTGTTAGACACCTGAGTTTGGGGACACACAGGGAAGGAAGCACTCTAATACTTTGCTAGTGGGACTGTCAAGCAGTATGCCTTCCATCAAAGTCACAGTACATACATGTCACCTGCACTCGGTGCTGCCTTCTGAAGTCATCCCCATACATGTCCACACACACATGGAATGACATTTGTGGGTTAGTCAATCGGGCATTTTGTGGGGGTACCGGGGACTGAACTCAGGGGCACTTGACCACTGAGCCACATCCCCAGCCCTATTTTGTATTTTATTTAGAGACAGGGTCTCACTGAGTTGCTTAGTGCCTTGCTTTTGCTGAGGCTGGCTTTGAACTCGCCATCCTCCTGCCTCAACCTCCAGAGTGGCTGGGATTACAGGTGTGCGCCACTGCTCCTGGCCCGAGGATTATTTTTATAGCATTATTTTTTATATCTAAAAACCAAAGACAATCCAAATGGAAATCTATGAGGACTTGATTAAAGATCTCATATACACTATATAGTGAAATTCTATGCAGCTATACAAAGGAATGAGGAAACTCTCAATGAAATCAAGTTGAAAGCTCTCCAAGATATATTCCACCAATTCTGAAATGTACATTTTTTCACATTTGAACATTTCTGAAATTATGCCATATCTTACAAATCAGTGACTTGTAATTATAACTGGCAGCATGTTTCCTTTCTTAGAAGTCCTTAAAATAATAGTGTATTTCAGAAGCAATGCTATCTGGGCAGGGAGGTAGCTCAATGGTCAAACACTTGCCTGGCACGCAAAGGCCCTGGGTTCAAACCCCAGCACCAAATATAAATAGCAATTAAAAAGTAAATTTAAAATAAAATAACATGAAAGGAAACTGAGTCAGTTCCTTTCTGTATGATTACTGCATCTTTTCTGTAAAATCTGTAATTATTCCAAAATAAAAAATTTGTTAAAAGAACAGTTTTCAAAAGAATCTGTTTCTTGCATATGAACTTTTTCAAGAACTCTGGAGGACAGCATGAGAAATTAAAATCTGCAGGGGCAGGAGGGGTGGAGAGAATGGGATGGACATGGGCGGGAAGGCTGTGGGAGACTGTTCCCTTCATTCTTGTTCTCAGAACCACAGGCACTGAACTATCCAAAATGTCAAGTGTAAAAAATTATGAAAAGCTACCTTATTCAGGACACAAAGGCGTATGATAAGCAGGAGGCTCTCTAAACAGAGCTCGTATTTAAACCAGAGGCCCTAAGAGGACTCCGTGGCTTGGTCAGAGGAGCTGTCCATGACCACTGAACTTCCCTACCCAGTTTGATGCGAATGAATTTACATACACTTTCTCAGGAAGGAATCCTCAGGAGATGCTTATACATATGCACAACAGAAAAGCATGCACCCACTGCGAGAGGGATCCACGTTCACATTATGTACTTATGTACTTATGGCTCCAGTGCTTCCACTAGAGCACATAAAGGAGGGGGAGGGACTGTACGTCCGCTGACGTACAGACCTATTTCCCTGTAGCAGTATCTACACTGCACTGGACCAACCGAAAGGTTAATGTGGCCATCACCAACTCGCTCACCGACTATTTCTGGCCCCCTGCCTAACAGGCACATTCCCACCCTTCACTGCAGGGTGGGGCCATCTGATTAATTCTGGCCAGCAAGCTATGAGTGGGAAAAAGCATTTAACTGTTGATTCAAATCCTCCACAGCATTCCTTCCTCTGGCACAGGGACCAGCAATATTGAGATCGCTGCCCCATCACCCTAGGCCCAGAGGCAATCCCAATAAGCAGAACCCCAACTGACCCACAGAAACAAGAACTACAGCCTCACACTGCTCAGATTTGGGGGGATTCTGGTTATTACAGATTAACCGAATCTAAATCAAACTGATAGGGCTGTCGACCTAGCTAGCAGGATCATGGATCAACCTTCTGTGTCGGTGTGTTTTTGTCTTTTTAAACACTGAGCACCTCCCCAGGCCAGGTGCTACAATCCCAACCAGGTGGGGGGCTAAGACAGGAGGATCACAAGCTGGAGGCCAGCCTGGGCAATGTAGCAAGACGTTGTCTCAAAAGAAAAAAAAAAAAAGCTGGGCGCGGTGGCACACACCTGTATCCCAGCAGCTCAGGAGGATCTTGAGTTCAAAGCCAGCCTCAGCAACTTAGAGAGGCACTAAGCAACTCAGTGAGACCCTGTGTCTAAATTTAAACAAAGGGGTGGGGGGGTGGCTCAGTGCTCACCAGCATGAGGGAGATAAACTCCCAGTACCACTCCCACCACCTACATCATGAAAACTACAGGACTCGACTTGGGGTCGGACAGACCTGCTACACATGCGCTATGAAACCACTCCTCACCTAGAAAAGTCAGAACTGCCACCATCTCCCTTCGTTCCCAGTCTGTGCTTGCTGGGCAGTGAGAAAAGCCCGGGCAGGCCAGGAACACTGTGCTTCCATCTGCACCAGGGGATCCAGACACATCCTGTAACTACAGCGGGAACGTGTCCCAAGCATTCATGGGCGGGAAACTTCATCTGCAAATTGACAGGCTCGTGGTTTGGAGGTGGGCCTTTGGGAGGTAACTGGGATTAGATGTGGTCTAATAAATATCTTGAGGGTGGGATCCCCACGATGGCACTGGTGACTTTATAAGAACAAGCAGAGAGATCTGAGTGAGCGCACCCACTGTCCTGAGTGTGACCTAGGCAGGAGGCCGAGTCAGGAGGTCAAGTTCTGGTATACATACTGTGCGCGCACATCTATTTCTAAAGCTTCCAAAGTCAAGGCTTCCATGACGGAACCTCAGAGGTGGCAGCGTCAGCGATGTTGAAGTCCACCTTTCACCAGGTCAGCAGGACAACTTGTTCTTCCCCTGCACTAAGACCAGGAGACTGAATTACTCCTTCCAAAGGCGAAATGCAACAGCACCAAGTGAGGCTTTACTCCTGTGGGGAGACCATCACAACACACTGAGGGAAGGCAGCACTCAGCTGGCGAGCGTGTGGTGTCATGCAAGCACCACACACACGGTGACAAAACTCTCCAGCGGCTACACCGGAGGGCGCACTTGGAACTGCCCCAAGGGTGTCTATGGCCTGCCACTGGACTTGTCAGAAACGGAAAACTTGCGGGTGACCACTTACTCGGAGTTTCTGAAGTGCAGCATGCACAGACCCCGAGGACTCCCCGAGGGCCACTCCTGGCGCTCTGCACCACTGCCCACCTCTCCAGGCACATCCCATTTCCCCGTCAGGATGGCACTGTCCTGGTTCTTCTGGACGCCAATCACACAACTGCTCATCAAACCCCCAAGCAACAGCGACGTTTATAAGGCCTTTCATAAAAGTCCGCTTCCAAGGGGCTGGGCTGTGGCTCAGTGGTGGAGCGCTTGCCTAGCACGGGTGACGCCCTGGGTTTGATCCTCAGCGCCACATAAAAGTAAAGGTATAAAAAAAAATGGAAGTGTTTTTAAAAAATTAACTTCTGAGTCCTTAACTGTGCGCTGGTCTTCCACTGTTATTCCTTGAACAAGCCTCATTAAGCTCACATTTTAAACATCTGGCTGAGTGTTCTTGTTGGGTTCTAACAAACCCACCCGCCTCTGCTCAACAACAGCTGTTAAATTGTTCTTCACCCGCAGGGGTGGCACTTTGCTCGTCCAGCAGCTCAAGGCCCTGGTTCAATCCCCAGGACACATGCACAGGCCTACCAGGACACAGCACGGGGATAACCCACTCAACTGGGGGTAAAGACTGAGAACAAACTAGCCAAGAACTCACACGATCAACACTAAGGAGCACCAAAAAAGAAATGATGGTAACATAACTAGCAGCAGGAGACCCTTTAAGAATCCCATCCAAAACTCCTCCCCACTTGAGCAAAATTTCAAATTGCTCCACTATTTCTTTCAGGGCTTCCTGTGGCCTACAGACTATGTCCCACCCCTCCAGGCCTCGTAAATCCTCACTTGCCCCTCCCCAGCAGGCCCCAGGCAATGACTGAGCTACATAAAACTCAAGCCTGGGATCTAGACCCATCACCAGGTTTTCCCTGGGGGATCAAATTCCAGGTGCTAGGCCTGTTTATTTTAACAGAATATTTCAAAGACAATGTAATCTTAACAAAGCAGGATCGCATAAGGTTAAGTTAAATGGTGTGCACAAAAACCTGATATTATTAAAGAATTGCTTTATAGTATAAAATATGATACATGTTTGCTTCAACAGCACATATGCCAAGGTTGGAATGACAGACATTTCCCATGGCCACTGTGCAAAAATGATGGATCAGTGCACAGGCACTCCATTTTAAAAAAAAATTCCAAGCATAAAATCCCTATGTTAAATAATACTTGTTCTTTGAAATCTTTTGTTTTTTTGGGGACTGGAGATTGAACCCAGAGTCACATGTGCTGGGCAAATGTTCTACCACTAAGTTACACCTCTGGCCCCTGAAATCTTTTTTTTAAATTTTTTATTTATTTATTTATTTGTAATTGTAGATGGACAGCATGCCTTTATTTTTATGTGGTGCTAAGGATCAAACCCAGTGCCTCACACATGCTAGGCAAGCGTTCTGCCACTGAGCTACAGCCCCAGCCCCCTGAAATCATTTTTAAATAGTTCTTATTCCAAAGCTCTGATTAAAAAAAAAAAGAAAATGATCCAACTGTATTGGTTAGCTTCCAGAATATCCCAAATCTCTATTTTGGAAATGATCGACACCGTTTCATTAAGAACAAAATTCCTGGGCTGGGCGTAGCTCAGTGCCTAAGCACCTGCCTCCCATACACAATGCCCTGGGTTATCCCCAGTTCCAAAAAAAGAACAAAATTCCTGAGAGACCAGTGATAGAGCTCAGTGGTGGAACAGAGGCTTATTAGCATGCCCTGGGTCAGTCCCCAACAGAAGGAAAGACAGAGAGAAGACAGATAAGACATGCCATCAGCACCATGGCTAGAAATGGTTGTCAGCTTAAGCTCTAAAAGTTTATTTGATGAAACAACCAGATTACACCCAAATAGGTGAAGGAGGCTTTGAGGAAGGTCTTCCTTTTCCTCACCTCTCCGGCAGGAGAGATCTCATTGCTTTTTTTTTTTTTTTTTTTTCATTTTGAGGTAAAGTTGTTTTTTAATTCAGATTAAACGTCATGCCACACTGCTTGCTCATGGCAGAATAAGAGTCCATGGGAATGGTGTGGAGAAGCATGAAGAGGCTCGGCTCTCTCTCAAAGAAGAGCGCCCACCCCCAATCCAGCAACCACCACCCACCTGTCAACCACCACAGGGCAGTGGCCCTGGGAGGAGGAGCAGACGCCAGCGGGTAGCGTAGTGGTAGAGCACCTGCCCAGCCCGCAGGAGACCCTGGGTCTGATGCTCCAGACCACAGGGGCAAAAAAAAAAACAGGAGAAAGCAGACTCATGCATTACTGTGAACATTCCAGAGGGAAAACAAGAAAATCTTTAAAACAGCTCAAGCTGGGTACAGTGGCACACACCTGCAATCCCAGTGACTCTGGAGGCAAATTCAAAGTCAGCCTCAGCAACTTAGTAAAGCCCTAAGCTATTACTAGTAAGATCCCATCTCTAGAGCTGGGGTTGGGGCTCAGTTGTAGAGTGTTTGCCTGGCATGTGTGAGGCACTGGGTTCCATTCTCGGCACCACATATAAATAAATAAAAGTCCATCATCAACTAAAAAAATTTTTTTTAAAAAAATCATGTCTCCAAATAAATAAATAAATAAATAAAACCAGCTGGGGGATGTGGTTTGGTGGCTAAGTGCCCCTGGCTTCAATCCCCAGTGTGTACACACACAGTTCAAACCTCCTTCTAAACACCCATTCATTCAGAAGCTTCGATCTTTGAGCATCTGTGACCTTTACAAGCAAGCTCCTCCAGGAGATCCTGTCAGCAGCACAGAGTGCATGACATGTCTCACCCATTTCCAGTGCTGTGCCACTTCAAGAGCTGGGCCACTGTATCTGCAATATCCACTGCAGCTTCCACAGCAGGCACTGCATGCATGCGACTATAAAATGCACTCAAATGCATCTCAATTCAATCTGTGCCTTAAGCCCTTTCAGTCAAGATAGTTTAAAATTAGAATATCTTAACAGTGGAGTTAAAAGCCCAGCGCAGTTGTATCTGCTAGCTAACTCAAAGCTTTTTTTTGACACTTCACTGTCAAAAGGGAAAGATGAATGCTAAGATGCTTCGGCTTCATGTATGGGCTGCTTCCAAGCAGTTACCTAATGACAGTATTATAATAATAAATTCCAAGAGCAATTTGCGAACAGCTTCCAAAGTTAAGACCATAATTTGAATCCTGTTATACATTCATGTCAAAGCAATTCTTTCTCGGCACCCACAAGAGAATGTGAAAATCAGAAAGCATTCAGTTCAAGTCACAAATGCCAAATCTAGTTCCTGAAATATTTAGCAATCTTAATCTTTAGTAGCGCCTTCACTGTAAGAAGCAATATTCAGTTTAAAAGATGTACTGTACCCTCCAAAAAGAGAAGGAAAAAAGCACTGTAATTACTTCTTAGCAAGAATAAACAAGAAATCTTACTTTAAATGATATCCTTTGGGATACTTTTAAGATTCAGATTCAAATCAGAGATGCAGAACTAGTTGAAATGGAGACCTTTCGCTTGGATTCTGTTTCTATGGACATAGGGTTTTCAGTAAATTCTTAACTATGTGCCATTGCTGCTTAAAAATTTAGCTTCCCCCCCCCTTGTTTTTTAAGGTTAAAATGTGCACACATATGGAAATCCTAATTAGAATAAGATGTACTCCAGGGGGCTGGGGATAAAGCTCAGTCTAGGTAGAGTCTAGCATAGCATGCACAAGGCCCTGGGTTCAATCCCCAGCACCACACACACACAAAAAAAAACAAGATAAACTCCATGTTTATACAAATATGTCAAAATATATTCTATTGTCAGGTATATCTAAAAAGAACAAATAAAATTTTTAAAAATTCACACACAAGCATACAAGACTGATCATTGATCATTTTCACCAGACATTGGAAAAAAATAATTCGCTTTGTACAGAATGATCAAATCACATTTCCAACCCAAGAGTATCTCAGACTGAAGCTTGGGAGAGCAGAACTTCAAGACAACTGACCCTTCACCACCTGTATCCACCAGGTGCTGAGCAGCCTATTCCTCCTCAGCCTTCAGGGGAAAGGCGCACGTTGCTCTGAGTCTTCCCATCCTCTCCTGGCTTCCTCAAAACACTTGGCCCAATTTCTTGCTCAAAGTAGTGGCTCAATAAACACTTGTTGAATGGATCCATTAATTCCACAGCACAATTCACACAAATGAGAACAGATGAACAAAACAGAGAATGATTCAGCTAAGATGGTCCTAAGACAGAGGGCTTTGCAGAATCCAGAATGAGTAATGATATATATCACTATGGATTAGGTATAAAAAGATCGATGCCATCAACAGCATAGTGCCAAAAAAGTAATTTTACTTTCAAATGAGAACTTGAAGGAACAACAAATGTCATCGACATCGGGAACAAGATGTTTCTCTCTTGTGAAAAGAACACTGCCAACCACACTTTAATGGTATAAAAGTGAACCACCTGAGAAGTCAGCATGTGATCCACAGTTACGATTAATTTACCCAGCTTGCCCCTCAGCTTTTCAGACAATGGGATCAAAACCTTTGAACTGACTGGAGCAGAAAGCACTAAGAGAATTGCTCCCCTGGAATAGAAACTATACCAAGAATTAAGGGAGCTGAGTTGAAGATCAAGAGAATAAAGCTTGACATATTTTAAATTTTAAAAATAGGTATATGGGGCGGTTGTGGCTCAGTGGTAGAGCACTTGCCTAGCATGTGTGAGGCACTGTGTTGGATTCTCAGTACCACATAAAAATAAATAAAATAAAGGTATTATGTCCATCTGCAACTAAAAAAAAATTTTTTTTAAATAGGCATGCAAAAGCCATTCAGATTTGTTCTTTTGCTAACTGACTTTATATGAGGAACTTGAAAATCAAAGCAAATCAGAATACTTTAAAAATTTTTTAAGTAAAACATAGGGGTTGGGGAGTAGCTTGGTAGAGTGCCTGATGCCCTGGGTTTGATCCCCAGCACACCCCACCCCACCAAAAAAAAAAAATATGTAAGTACTTCCTTATTCCCCAAGTTCAAGGTAGCATTTCATGAAATTTACCTCTTGCCTCAAGCACCATGAATAAGATATAAACCTGTCCATTCAGCACAGAAATGAAATGCCTAGAAAGAGCTAATAAACTAGAATAAATTTAAAAATAGCTGTTATATAACAACTCATCGTCAGTACCCTTTCAGCAAAAGACTAAAATGTGGTTCAATTAAATGCAAAGTTTAGTATATACCAAAAATATCCAGCACCCAAAACTTAGCATTTCTAATTAACCCAATAAAATATCACAGGACTACTTTCAGTGTTATCTACACAATTTTCATATAAAGTTTCTACATACTTTTCATATAAAGAAAAATCTCAACTCCAGTTCATCAACAGACCAAAGTTTATGTTAGAAAAAAACAAATCTGCTAACCTGACTAAATGTAAGACAAGCAGACAAGAAGGAAGAAACCAAGAATCACAACTAGGAGACTGAATTCTCCAGTTTAAAACCATCAGGAAGAGCTGCACAGGAGGCAAGGATCTGAACACGTTTACACATCAGTACCCGTGAAGAGCCGGAGGCCGGGGACGAGATGAGCAGTTCCAGTTCAACATCGTGAGCTTGGGAAAGTTAAGATCAGTTTTGTTTTGGAAATGCTTTGTACATTAATCCCTGCCTAGTAGCGGAAGTCAGTGCTTCTTATAAAACTAGAAGGTAAATGAGTAGCTTTGGAAAAACCAAAGAATAACGTAAACAAAGAGGGCTGCAGATTGGTTTGCTCCCGAGGAACCAATCTCTGTCCTTCATCCAATTTCTTGACTTTTTCTTTTCTTGCTGTCGTGCGGCTTTGCTGGGGATGCCACCCAGGGCCTGCTAGTGCCACGGGATGGCGCCACCCGAGCCACACCTGCGGCCCTTAATTCTTCCCTTTTGTCCACAGCAATCCCTGTACCCACTCACCTCGCTCTTAAGGTGCCCCTCCCAAGTGGGAAACGGCTGGGAGATGTTCAGATAATCTCCTGTTTTTCACTTTAATTTACAGATCATTAGGAGAAGAAGAATTTACCTAGGTGGAAACATTCTGCAGCTAGGACGGGGAGGAAAACAAAATGCTGGCTACTAAAATTAAATTTTCCAGTGCAATAAAACGAGATGCAAAGATATAATTCCTTATCTGTATGGGACTCCCCACCCTTCCAAATAACTCGCAGTCTGTGACACACACTCCGTATGGAAAGGGCCCCGAAAAGCAATTTGCTTTCCACACTAAAAATGTAAAAAGGCCCAGCCTGCCAACTAGCATACACACCCCTTTGGGGACAATCGCCTGAGAAAGAAACGCAATTTTTAAACAGGCGTCCTGGGACACGGTCAGCCTTTCCCCTCCCAGGACAATGCCCACAGTTTCAGAGAAGGGCCAGTGAGTTTCCTTCCATAACCTTGCACCAGCCTTGCCCTCGGAGGCCCGGGGTCCCCACGGACCCAGCACGGCGTGGGCGGCCCAGGAACCCTGCGGAACAGCACGCCCGCGTCACAAGGCTCCGGAATGGAGCGGCGGCTCTGCTTGTTCTTCCTCCTGCAGATCCTGAAGCACAACGCCAGCACTGCTCCCCGCGCCGGAGGACCAAGGCAGCGACGCCCCCAGCCAGCCTGCTCGCTTCCAGCTGCCACCGCGCACGTTTCCCCCATGCAGATGCGAGGCCCTTCCCTGCAAGGCCACGCCGGGAGAGCGGGGGAAACCCTTCCAGCTGCGCGAGTGCGCACAGCCTGGCCCCACGCTGTCACCCCTGCAGTCCCGGCCACCGACTCCTGGGCACCAGGCCAGGAACTCGGTCCGGGTCCCCTTCCCTGCATTTTCTGTGCAAGTTTGTGACAGAGGAGAGACTGGAGGCTCTAAGAGGTTATTAATAACCCTGCTGTGCCCAAGCCCCGTGTGGGGCAGGGACCTGCGTCCCCTCCTGTCCTCCTACCCAACCCCGCTAGCTTAGTCGGCCTGGTAGAGTCTCAGCCTCTTCAAAAACGCTTCCCTGGGCAGGACGCAGGCCTGTCATCCCTGCGACTTGGCAGGCACTGGCAGGAGGATCTCAAGTTCAAGGCCAGCCTCAGGAATTTCGCAAGACCCTGACTCAAAACAAAAAATAACAAGGGCTGGGAATGGAGCTCAGTGATACAGCATCCCCAGTGCCAAAAATAAAAAACCTCTTCTGGGTAGAGTGCTTGCATGAGGCCCTGGGTTTGATCCTCAGCACCAAAAATAAAAAATAAAAAACCACACACCCACACTTTTCCATCAATAATTTTCTGCCCAAAGATTTCAACCAAATTATGATCCCCTCATTCTCCAGTTCTTCCTCTGACAATCCAGGTTCTATGTTCTCGACTAACACAGAAAAACAAACCCCAGCAGAGCAAGACTATGCCCAGCAGTTCTCTATTTTTAGTACCTGAGAGTAATATTTCCTTATGCATTTGCTGAATGGATCATGTATCTGGAAAATTCGGGCTGTAATGTGGGACCTCTGGAGGACCTGAATTATCTATTTGTTTTGTTCCTTTGTTCACATTCACCAGGCAATTATTCATGTCTCTAAATTTAACATGAGAGATACTATTTAAGAATCACCTCTCATGGGCAGGGTCTACTTGCCCAGGTAGCACAGAACTAACCAGCAGATGGTTGGTAGACCATTTGTCCACAACTGTGAAGCAGCTTCCTGTGCAGGAAAGAATGAAGCCAGGTAGTTTCGGCTTGCCAAAAAAGAAGTCAACAATTTGGCCAAATCACTTCTCTGGCCCTTGGCATCCTCAAGGGAAAGAGCAAGGACTGAGTTATCTCTAGATGATCCTTTGAAATCTTTAAAACCACACACACAAAAACACCTGTCCACCAGGCAGAGTGCCACATGCCTGTAATCAGTGACTCTGAGGCAATTTAGCAAGACCTTGCTTCCAAATAAAAAGGGTGGTCTGGGATGCAGCTCAGGTGCCCCTGGGTTTAAAAAAAAAAAAAAAAAAAAAAAATTCTGTTCTTTCGACACAGATTCCCAGAGACAATCTCAGAATTTTCCAAGAAATATCATGCCCTCTTTCCCTTCTAAAAATCCACTACGTGGTTTCAGCCCAGCTCTCCCTAACCCCAGAGGAATTGCTCCCTAACCCCAGAGGAATTGAGGAAATGTCCCCATTCAAAAGCACAAAGCAGCTACATTTTGCACTAACTCTTTATGCCCACAACACTTCATGTCCCTTTAAGGAGTAACATTTGAAACTTAAATTTTTACCTCTCTGGGTACTGGAATGCCCAAAGAATAAGATTTAAAGCAGCTGGGCGCACGCCTGTAATCCCAGCACTTGGGAGGCTGAGGCAGGAGGATCTCGAGTTCAAAGCCAGCCTCATCAACTTAGTAAGGCCCTAAGCAACTCAGTGAGACCCTGTCTCTAAATAAAATACAGAAAAGGGCTGGGGATGTGGCTCAGTGGTGGAGTGCCCCTGAGTTCAATCTCTGGTACCAAAAAAAAAAGAGATTTAAAGCAGGTAAGTAACATGAACCATCACAAGTGAAGATGCTGACAAATTAAGCAAGCGTATAAACCCAGACAACAAATTCACATGATATACTAAGAGTAAATATAGAAACAAATCACACACAAGAAAACAACATTATGATGAGCTTTGGTTCGTGAAACTCTATAATCTTGACTAAAATGAGTTGATTTTCTTCTTGACTCTATGTAACAGCACTCCTCTTCTATCCAGAAAAATACACTTCTATCACTGCAAACATGAATATTTTACATTCAATAAGCTCTTCTTGAATTAATAAATTTCCCTTGATGTCTATTATGAATTTTAAAGATCCTAAAAAGAAAGACAACAGTGCTGTTACCTGTTTAATTTCATCTGATCAGTGTACAGTACACCACTATTAATCAGGGCTTTAAAATAATAATCCTAGCCAGGTGTGGTGGCACACACCTCTAATCCCAGCAACTCAGGAGACTGAGGCAGGAGGATGCAGGTATGAGACCAGCCTCAGCAATTTAGCAAGGTCCTAAGCAACTTAGTGAGACCCTGTCTCAAAAAAAACAATGGGGGGTGGGCGGTGAGAGGGAAGCCCCCACCAAGAATGTGGCTCTGTGGTTAAGCGCCCTTGGGTTCAATACCTGGTACCAAAAAACAAAACAAAACCTTTTCTGATGCATTTAAAGGCAGGAAAAATGACAACAAGCACTAATTTTTATAACCAACTCCACTGTGAAACAATCTGCAATCCAGTACAAGACTGGCAAGGAGGTGGCAGCATCAGCACACTGCTGGCCGTGCTGCTACTTTAGAAAAGAGTGTGGCATTTCCTCAAAGCTGGTGCACACCTGTAATCCCAGCTGCTCTGTAATCCCACTGCTAGGGAGGCTGAGGTGGAAGATCGCAAATGCAAGGCCAGCCTCAGCACTTTAGCAAAACCCTGTCTCAAAATAAAATAAAACAGCTGGGGAGGCTGAGGCAAGAAGATGGCAAGACCTCAGCAATTTAGCGAGACCCTAAGCAACTTGGCGAGACCCTGTCTCTAAATAAAATATTAAAAAAGGGCTGGGGATGTGGCTCAGTGGTTAAGCACCCCTGGGTTTAATCCCTAGTACCAAAAATAAGTAAATAAGGGATTGGGATGCAGCTCAGTGTCCCTGGGTGCAATTCCCAGTACCAAAACAAAGCCGAAACAAAAACATAAAACATGGTGTTACCACGAGAACCAACAATCACACTCCTAGGTAAGTACCCAAAGGAACTAGAAACACATCCAGGCAAAAACCTGTGCGTGAACATCCACAGCAGCGTTATTCCTAACAGCCAGAAGCCCGCTGGATGAGTGGATAAATTCGATACACTTTGACCGGACATTTTCATCTCTAGAAATTCACAAACACGGTCACAAAGGTAGACAGAGGCACACTGATGCTACTGAAGCCATCTGCAACAGGGACCTTCAAGGCCTCAAGCCCGTTTCTTATCACTGACTGAATCACAATTCAACCACACACTGCAACACCACGCGGCCATTAAATAGAGAACTGTTCTTGCAGGTCTGGCAGGATTCTCTAGAAACTAAAATATGCACAGAAAATTGAAGCGGGGAGATGACCAGGGGAGGGAGACGTTTACCGATCTCATCTGGTAATGTCTGACTTTTCAGAAGGGTGAATGTGCTGCTTTTCCATTAAGAATTAAAGTGAAAAAGCAATCCAAACTCTGCACTCAAAGTGACCACAGTTTGTCTTGTATATCACACTGGAAGACTGTTTTAGTGTCATTTTTCTAAGAAGCCACCATTATCACTGAGGGACACCTGGAGACATTCCAGGAAAGCTGACCTGTACCCCCCAAGAGCTATCTTACAGTGGAGCTGGACCCCTCTATTATCAGGGCTTGTAATCTAACACTATTTTTTTTAATAAGGTACTATCCCCTCACTATTCCACTTGCTGACATTTTCTGAAGTTAACTCATCAACCACTGCCTCCTGACAGCTACCCACTTCACACCTCATCTCCATGAAGGAGGAGGATTTACTCCAATGACTCTGCTGTCAAAAATCTTTTTGCTGGGATATAAATCAGCGCTGGAGAACTTGCCAAGAATATGCAAAGGCCCTGGGTCAGATCCCCAGCACTGCAAAAAAACAAAAAAGCAAGTTAAAAAAAAAAAAGGGGGTGCTATCTAAATAAGTTATAAGTCATTTAAATCCATGCATTTAAGTTCATACTTTTTGTAGTTTAATTCTTTAAAACCATACATACGTTGACCTAAGCAGTAATTAAAATTGAATGAGGCAATTTTGTATGCACCAATGCAAGACTATTGTATTATTCAGCTAAGAAATACTGTGCAAAGAGAACAATGTGCAAAACAACACATTGCATGCTGTGCTGCCTGGATAAGGTACAGACTATATACACGTGTATGCCTGTCTGGTCTATTTCTGTAAAGATTCACAAGAAACTAGCAACAGTAGATGCTTTTAGAGGCCACCCAACGCCCTGCTGTGAGGCCAACTTTTCTCTATATACTCCTGAGTACTTTTAGAATTAAGGGTTCTGTGCCATATAAATGCACCGTTTGCCCTAAAACTAAACACCATCAGCCATCAAAAAAGATCCTTTTAAGAGCTATAGATAACAAAAGGCAGAAGGAATGTAAAAACCTCCAGGCTCCACCCCGTCCTGGCAGGGCCACCAGGAGTGCACACCAGGGAGAGCTGGCTTCTCAGCCCTGGTAAGCTGGCTTCACCTCCTGCAGTGCCACCCATGTACCTTGGACCCTGGCAGGTTCCAGTGCGGGACAAGTAAAGGAATCCCTTCCTCTTCTTACCTCAGTTCCATCAAACGCTGAGAAACCTGCCCCTCTACTCTCCGCTTCGTTTAAAATGGATCTTAGTTTCCAGACTGTCCATCTACTAGAATAGGCTTTCTATTAAATTTCTGTGTTTGTCTAAATACTTCCTAAATGCATGTTCTCACCACCCCCGTCCACCTGGTTTATCAAAGGCTAAGGGCGGGAAAGTTTATGAAATCCTACACGCCCAGATCCACACAATCCGAGCGACAGAAAACAAGACTACAGAAAACAAGACTGCAAAGTCCCTCAGCACAGCTATGCGGTCGGCACAGCATTTCAAAATACATCACCGCACGGAATGCCTTGCACGCTTAGGCTTCGGGGTCAGTCTTGGCAAACCTAACAGCTGCCAAATTGAATTCACTTGGGTCTTCCAGAATTGTAGAACCAGACTATTAAACCGCCACCGAAGGCTGCTTTTCTACCTGCTTGGGCTGGCTGGAATGTCTCAAAAGTGACAACTCTGGGCATTCAGCATGCTCACTGGTTCAAACGCATCAACGTTACATCTTCCCTCTGGAAGACCAGAAGGGAGGGCTGAGACCCCTGGGAGGTGTGAGGAGCGCTCGCGTGCGCCCTGGGGAGAGGGAACGAGGACCCGGCAGGGGTCTGCTCGCGTGCCTGGCGGGGACGCTGCACAGCACTCGGCCATTGCTGGCGGAGGCAGCCCGGCGCCAGGAGTCTTCGGGATTGATCAGCGAGTTCTCACTCCCGGGAGGGCCAACCGCTCGCGCAGCCCGGCACGCGGGATCAGCAAGAAGTCAGGAAAAGCCCGAGGGCAGCACTGCACAGTCCAGGCGCCGAGCTGACGCCCGCAATTTGGAAAGGTGACCCTCGGCCCATCTAGCTGGAGGAGGGTGTAAAGCGGATAAAGTTACAGCTCGCAGACAGCGCAGCTAGAAACTCGGGGTGGTGGGGCGCTCCCAGGGAGCCTGGCCCCAAAGGGGGTGTGGCGGCCCGGGTGTGGAGGCGCCCCCGCAGCCGCGGCGGGAGGGCCGGGCACTTGCGGGGGCTCGCCACGCGCTCGCGCGCCGGCTCACCAGTGATGTCCAGGTACAGGTCGTCCTGGAGGTCCAGGCGGTGCGGGTCCTGCGACGTGGAGCTCCGGCTCTTCTTCACGCTTGGCGAGGTCGACGAGCAGCGCCGCGAGCAGGGGGGCGCGGCGGCCCAGCTCGACCGC